>PVJC01039615.1:0-16178 GCA_004026665.1 Murina feae | reverse complement strand
GGGGTTTTCCCTGCTTGCTGGTGGCTGGAGGAAGATGGGCAGTAGGCAAGCTTGGGAGGCAGGCAGCACCCAGCCCTGGCCACAGCTCAAAAAAAGAGAACAACATGCAGGGGAGGGCAAGAGTCTGAGAGATCAACATAGAGGGGTGCCTGCTCCAAGCCTGGGGGCAGGCCCCCAGCAGGTAGACACACACAGGAGGACTGCTCCGAGCTTCAGATGCGGCTGGGGGCAGGTCCCCAGTGGTCACACACACACACACACACACACAAAAGGCGCCTGGCAGACTGGGGCCATCATAGGACATCCACTGAGGGGTTCTAGACTGTGAGAGGGGGCAGGCTGGGCAGAGGGACCCCCCCCCCCCCCCCCCCCCGCCCGTGCACGAATTTCGTGCACCGGGCCCCTAGTCTATATATATAAAAGCCTAAGTGACCGGCTAATTAGCCAGTAACTATGACACCCAATGACCACCAGGGGGGCAGACACTCCACTGGTAGCTATGATGTGCACTGACCACCAGGGGGCAGACACTCACTGCACTGTGGTTACTTGGCAGCTGCAGTTCTTGGGTGACGCACCTGGAACCAGAGAGGAGGGAGCCCAATTCCAGGATGCGTCATACGAGAACCACCCTCTTGCAATCCAGGACCCCTCAGGGGATGTCGGGGAGCCAATTTCAGCCCAATCCCTATAGGCCAAGGAACACCACTGGTGCACAAATCTGTGCACCAGGCATCTAGTTATTACAATAATTAGCTATTTTTCTGGACATAGAATGGACAGAAAAAGACAGGAAATGTTATTAGAATATAAGTACTTGTAGGGAGTGGCTGTAGGATCAAGCCTCAGACTGATCTGTAGCAGGGGCACAAACAAGTCCCAGTAGGTAGTTAATAGGCTGTGGGAGGTATAGCAAGTGCTGCCAAGACAAGGTGAAACTCGCAAGAACATTGTAAATATGTTGACCACTTCCCTTGTTTTGCTTTGTGTGCTCTGACTATAAAATAAAGCTGCCGCTTACAGGCTGGGTCTTTCTGTGTCCTCATCCAGGCTCGGGAGATATACCTAGCCCCAGCTGTATTCTCTTTTTCTGTCTTTAATCCTTCACCACCCCTCCTCAGACTCACTGAACCTGGCCGTTCTGGACGCAGTTCAGGTACCATCAACATTTCTTTAGAAAATTAAGTGACCATTTTTCAATGGTCACAATCTTGGATTCTGACTTTTTATAGTATTAATAGGAAGTGTGCTTATGGTTTTTTTCATATTTGCAAAAGTATTTACATTCACCTTTTTCAACTTTTAAATTTGAACTAGTGCTTGCTTCAGCAGCACATATGTTAAATTTAAACTAACCAAAAGAAGACTTGAACTTGCCTTAATTGTCTTTAACATTTGTGAAATATGTTTTATTTGCTTCTTTCCCCTAAGTTGTCCAGAATTACAATTAGTGGTAGAGAAAAATAGAAACCAATTCTGATTCTCACTTTACTGCATTCAAAAATTTTTCCCTTTTCTCCCATTAACTCCTGTTTATAAATTGTCTATTTTCCTAAATGCATTCCTTTAAAATAATTTATATTTTATTTGTTTAGGGATTTTTTTATGAATAGGGAATTTCATTGCTATGGGTATACTAGTAAAACTACAAGGAATCCCCAGAAGAACGATTTTATTTCATAAGAAAGAAATTGAGATTAGCTAGGGAAAATTCAGTTATGATTCTCTAGAAAATATACTTTAATTTTATACTGACACTTCCATTGTTATTAATTATACATTTTCTTTTCTTTTTCTAATCCTCCCCCGAGGATATTTTCCCATTGAATTTTAGAGAGAGTGGGAGAGAGAGGGAAAGACAGAGAGAAATATCGATGTGAGAGAAACACATTGATTGGTTGCCCCCTGCACGAGCCTGACCAGGACCCGGACAGCAGCGGAGCCTGTAACCTAGGTACGTGCCCTTGACCAGAATTGAATGTGGGACCCTTTGGTCCACAGGCCAAGGCCCAAACTGGCTAGGGCATTAATTATATTTTTTTTAATGCAGCTGGTTTTTCATAAAAGCATCTCCCTTTCCCCCTTCCTCACTGTGGCCCTCCATCTTTCAGAAAGAGAGCGGAGCTAGAGTGTCCTGTCATATGCCTTTTCTGTCTAATGGTTTGCAGTGTTAAACTCTAACCGCCATGAACCATCCTCTCTTTTTCTCTCAATTTGATCTTACAATTTGGGAAAATGTGAAGAATGTCTCCCAAAAGAAAAGATTGGAAGGATCCTTAAAGTCAAGCATGTCAAAATCGCGGCCAGCGAGCTGAGAGCTTCGAATACTTGCTTTTAGTGAATACACTGACATTATAGTACAGATAATATCAACACAGCCCACTGTGGTACAAATTAGACCTTCAAGAAACAGCACGATCTATTCTGCAAAAACTCTGTGACTTGCAGTATCACACCATGTACTCTCCGTCCTGAAATTGTGTGTACATATAATCAATAAGGTGTTTCAGAGGTGTTTTGCCAAGCTGGGAAAGGATTTCAGAGTTACATTACATTTTGTTCCCAATTTCCTTGCAGTTATATTTGGAATTCGCTGATGACAGTATGAACACCAGGGAAGATGTGGTCCTTTCTTATAGAGAGAGACATTCATTTATGCTAGAAATTGGGCAGGATAAAGTGTTGTTCTTGAGGAGCTTTATGTGTCATTTGACAAAAACCTAAACCCAGAGGTATACAACTAAGTCCAAAGTGTGATGCATTTCCGTTGCAGGGAATTTAACTGCACTTCGAATGTGTTACCAAGGTTATGGTTGCCCCTTGATGCTATTTCTGGAAGAAGGTGGAGTGGTGACCGTCTGTAAAATCAATACCCAGGAGCCTGAGGAAACTCTGGATTTTGATTTCTGCAGCACGAATGTGATTAACAAAATTATTCTGCAGTCAGAGGGGCTCCGCGAAGCATTTTCCGAATTGGATATGACCAGTGAGGTCCTACAGATCACCATGTCTCCTGACAAGCCTTATTTCAGGTACTAAAGGCAGTGCACTTACAGCTAATGCCCTTTACTCCTTCTTCCTACTTACAGATTGCTAAGGATGCAGGACTTCCATAGAGTGTTATCCAAGGCCTAGAATTTTCACAAATTTAGAGAGCTTTTACTCTTCTCTCACACTTCTATTGATCAGGAAAATTAACTCATTAGTTAATCTTCATAGCTGCATAGTTAGGCAGTGTTGGTTTCAAAATGAGTAGCTCAGTCTCCTAATTCAAAAACTAGTGGTCTTTTCATTGTATTACTTAAACTGTTGTAGAAATAATGTCAGAATATTAATGAGTAAAGGGTTTTAAATATCTACTTTAGAAGAACTGAAGGCCCCTCTCATGGCATTAGGCAGTTAAATATTTGGCTCAAGGTCTGTTAAAATATTAACCAAAGTGGAAATTGGTGTAACCCTACTTAAACAATGATATGAATTAAAATTCCAGGCACTTAACCAGAGTTTTTAGAGGGTTCTCACCTATATGCTCTCGCTCAGCGTGGTAGCTGGAAGGTTCCTGGTTGTCTTTCATCTCGGCTGTGGGAAATGATTCCGTGGTAGAGAGCTGAATGCGCTTATGAAGGAAGTGTCTTTTGTACTTGGATCCTGGTGTGGCTTACTGTTGGACCGATGAATAAATGACTTTACCATTTTCTACTGTAGGTTATCTACTTTTGGGAATGCAGGAAGCTCCCACCTTGACTATCCCAAAGACTCTGATTTGATGGAATCCTTTAATTGTAACGAAACCCAGGTTAACAGGTCAGTTCTGGTGATGAAGAGGTGGTAAAATACCAAATTTCTATGAAATAAATTTTTAAAAATTTGAAAACTTTCAATCTGTTGAAAAAAAGTGTAGCATTTTTTTAAAAATGAACAGTAGGTTCTGGGTTTACTTGGAGATTTGGGGTTATGGTGGGTGAAATTATTTTTTTTTTACATTGTTTTATTTTTTTTGTTGTTATTCCCTATTATTTTTTTAAATTACATAAAGCTTTACAAAGATTAGTACATATATCTCTTTTTCCCCCTGCCCTCCCCCCAGCCTCCCCTACCTCCCAGTGTTTTGTGTCCATTGGTTATGCTTAAATGCATACACAAAAGTCCCTTGGCTGATCTATTACCCGCCCCCCCCCCAACGTCCCTGTCCTTGTTGCTGTAATTTGACAGTCTGTTTGATGCTGCTCTGCCTCTGTATCTATTTTGTTGACCAGTTTATAATGGTTATTATTATCCATAGATGAGTGGAGGACATGTGGTATTTTTCTTTCATTGACTGGCTTATTTCACTTAAAGTGAAGCGAAATTTTTAATGAAGAGAAAATATTAGCAAATTGACTAAGTATTGAATTTTATTGTATTTGCTATATGGTAGTTGTTGGCTAACTTTCGTTCTTTGCTGGGAGTTCTGAGCACAGTTGGATGTGCACCAAGTAACAGCTGTTTGTTTACTCTTCTACAGATACAAGATTTCCTTACTGAAGCCCTCTACAAAGGCATTGGTCCTGTCGTGCAAGGTGTCCATTCGGACAGATAACCGAGGATTCCTCTCACTACAGTATATGATTAGGAATGAAGATGGACAGATATGTTTTGTGGAGTATTACTGCTGCCCTGATGAAGAAGTTCCTGATTCAGAATCTTAAGTATGACAGTGCACTATGACATTGTCTACATTCACAACAGGTCAAATTCTCATCCTTATGGTTTCGTACTGGATTTCTCAAACAGAAGAGGCATGGAGGAGACTGGAGCAAGATCCCTGTGCCCTCAGTCACTGTGTAAGCAGATGTTTCCGTGTAGTCACAGGTGACCCAGAACAGGACTATCCTGTGGTCCTGTTTTTTGGACTCATAGGAATTATTATGAGCCATGATGAATAAATTATATATTCTATTTAGGTAGGACATCTCAAAAGGCTGAAAATTTAAAGTTTGATGGAGCCATAGTGAAATGTTCTTTTATTTATTTATTAGAAAAAGCAAAGGCATATGGGTATTGCTATTAGTTTGAATTCTGAAGAATATATCTTAAAGCAGTGGTTCTTAAAGGACTGTGCCCAGACCAGCACCATCAGCATCACCTAGAAACTTTTCAAAAACTCTGCGAGTGGGCCAGCAAAGCAGGCCCCTGGCTCTGGAAATTCTGCTGCTATATGCCAAAGTTGGAGAGCCGCTATGTGAAAGGATACTTAAAAAAAAAAAAAGGCATTTGATTGCATTGAAGTGGTTGCTTTTCTTTGTGATTTCTCCACAAACTTTCTGAAACTTAGGCATCACCAAACAAGTCTAAATATATTATTTTTAAAGTATTCATTTTGAAGACATGCACAAGATATAAAACAGTCTTCGGAGTTACAGGTTTTCTTGTTCTCCAAACTGTCCAGTGAGTGAGCCCTGCAATAAGTACTTATTAATTCTATTTCCCTATAAGTGTTTCTAAACCAAGGTGGAGAAAGCCGTTGCGTGATTTTGTATTTCTTGGGCAATTCACAATGAAATGTTTTGTGGGATGTAGATATTTAATAAAGTATGATACTGAAATTATCTGACCTGGTTTCCAGTAGGAAGAAATACATATCTAAAATGAGGTGTCTGTACCAGGTGACAACAGCTTCGTGTGTGTAGGTGGGAAGGCACCATTGATGGGCCTTTTGGGTGGGATGGTTCTTCCTGGGGAAAAACTCATCCCATTGCAGGATCCATCCAGCCTCCCTGGTCCTGACCTACTAAGGCTGTCACTGTGACCACCCTCCCCCAAATAAAAGTGGCCCCTTGTGTTAATGGTTGAGAACCGCTAAATAATATTCACCACAACTGGGGGGTATATTTGGAATGCCGTCCTTTAAAATGGGCCACACAGCATCCGGGAGGTTGGTTTGGAGAGAATTGGAGCCAAGCACTTGAGAGAAAGGCCCCCCGGACAGCTAGAAACACCGTTCCCAGACACATTCCCAGTCTGTATCGAGCCCAGGGTGAGCATGCACCAGCCAACACGTCTCCCAGGCAATCTCAGCATGCCTGGCTGCAAGGCACAAGAGAAGGTGGAGTTTTGTAAAGAATAGTATGTGTTCACGAAGGAAGTGAATAAATCTAAATGTCCAAATATTTGTTGTTTATAGAAACACCAAGAACAGAAATTACAGCATAATTCACGCACCTAGGTTGCAGGCTCAATACCCAGTGTAGGGGGTATGCAGGTGGCAGCCAATCAGTGACACTCTCTCATCATTGGTGTTTATCTCTCCCTCTCCCTTCCTCTCTGAAATAAATAAACATACAAACATAATTATGAAACTGTTTCATCAATCAACATGTCAAGGACTACAGTTTCCCTTTAAATTGAAAACAGTGCAGTTATTCTTGATTTTTGTTCACTGGTATGTCTCTAGAAAGGTGCCCAGCATATAACAGGCATTCAGTAAATATTAGATGAGAGAACTTGCACTTTCAGATTATTATTTAGCATCTTTATTAGTCACTATTTAATTCCCAGTTATGTATTGGATGGTGTTTCATACCCGTGTCAGCTTACATGCTCCCCTGCAGCAGTTGGCAGCTCTGCTGTGGACTTTGCGCTGCAGGACTGGACGGCTGTGCTCTGGCCAGAAATGCCACAGGCAGCTGCTCTAGGTGCTCCAGGTGCCATGGACCCGTCACCACCAGAGGCTTGGATAGTTAGTAGAGCAAATGTTTGAAGTAGGTTTTCCTTTTGAAATTAGTAGTTTGTTGATCAGTCTAGTAGATGTTAGGAGTGACTCTCATTGGTAAAACTACAAGTGTTCAGGGTATGTGAACTTAGTAAATTATTTCAGAGTAGTTCCCCATCCTTGCAGGAAAAGGAGATAAGGATGTAATGAAGCCTGTAGCCCAAGCATGTCAAACTCAAAGGCTAACATGGGCCAAATAAACAAGGCATGTGGCCCAAGGGCCTCAGAGTTTGACATGCCTGCTAGCCTGTACCCTCAGGCCTTGGGCCTGACACTTGCCCCTAAAAGGTCTTGCTTCTTACCTTGTTGTCCAGGGATTTCTGGTTGCTTCTTGTTGACTGGGTAGGACAGTCCCCTCCCTGGAATATTATCAAGTTGACCTTAAGTGGGCCTTTCCTGGAGTGTGGTGAGTGAACGGAAACAGAGAATGGGTTCAGTAAGCACAGGACAGGTTGCTAATAAGTGTCTATTAAAACCAGTGTGTGGAATAGTCTGATCTGGGCTTGGTCTTTGTTTTTGTTTTGTTTTGTTTCTAACTTGGCACCGAGATTGTAGGAAAATAGCTAATGTTCAGGACCTTAAAAATGTCAGTGCCATTAGCTGACTGAGAAGAATGTAGGAGTTGTGTGTGACGACAGTGACTCGGCCAGTTAGAAACATCAGAGATTGGATTGGATTATTCAGATTGCTCGTTCCCACTGAGTGGATGGAAAGTAACTTTGTTCCCATATAGTTTTCCCAGTGAGAATGCAACTTTACATTAGGTTGTAGTGTACTGAGCATCCTCATGTGGTTTCTTAAAAGTGGGGGACTTCATGCTCAGTGGTTCTCCACCTCTTGGCCCTTTAAATACAGTTCCTCATGTTGTGACCCAACCATAAAATTATTTTCATTACTACTTCATAACTATAATGTTGCTACTGTTATGAATCGTCATGTAAATATCTGATATGCAGGATGGTCTTAGGCGACCCCTGTGAAAGGGTCGTTCGACCCCCAAAGGGGTCGCGACCCACAGGTTGAGAACCGCTGCCCTAACTGGTTTGACTCAGTGGATAGAGCATTGGCCTGTGGACTCAAGGATCCCAGGTTCCAATTCCAGTCATTCCCAGGTTTCAGGCTCGGTCCCCTGTAGGGGGCATGCAGGAGGCAGCCAATCAATGATTCCCTCTCATTACTGATGTTTCAATCTATCTCTTCCTCTCCCTCTCTGAAAAAAAATAAAATTTTATTTTTTAAAAAAGTGGAGGACTTCACAAAATAGTGAATTTTAAAACTTTTGGGACCAACATAGGTGCCACCTTGTCAGGTATGAGGACATTAAAACTGTACCATTCATTATCACCACCATTTCACAAAGCATTTTAACATCAAAATCTCAGAAGATGAACAGTTGAAAAAAGATAAACTAGAAATAGTAAAACCAAAGTTCAAATGCAAGAACAGGGTTACACCATAAAATCGTATTATACATGTTATATTTTATGCTATTTTATTGATATAGGCTTGTCAGTTTGGAGATCTTAAGACTGAGGTCGACAAATGGTAAAATTTTTTTAAAATTTAGTGCCTTCCAAAATGGAATCTGAATGGCCACTTTTCTCTGTTTAATCACAATTATTGTTGAAACTTCATTTTCAACTGGATCTGTGAACACGGAAACAACTCAGAATGTTCTGGGTAAGAAGAGCAGCCCCATCTCCAGGCAGGGCTAAAATTAGCAGTGTGACTTACTGGGCTCTGCCAGGTCAATGGAATAAGCGCCCTTCAGCCAGGCTGCAACCCAGACCTGGGTCCTGGGGGCCAAGCCTAGAGCATTCTAGGGAAGGGAGAGCCATTGGGTTAATTAGCACATCGTGCTTCCGCCAAGCAGAACACGGCTCAGTGCTGTGCCCTGGGTGCTGACTGTCAGGTTTTACAGAACAAATGACAGAAATGAATTCTTAAATGAAGAACCAAAATGTGGTTTGATAAACACTGAGTGAAAGAAATTGACACCGGGATCCACAAAGACTCGGGGACTTCCAGCTCTATTAAGTCGGCCCAGGTAACTGAGAGAAAGCCTGGAAAGGGAAAAATAAACGTTTTATAGTGTCACCTCAAAGGAATCTGATTTCTCCTTTGTCCCTGAATACACACAAAAAACGTAAAATAATTCGAGATTGCCAATTTTTTTCTTCTAGATACACACTTGTTCAGGGGCTAGAGAGTGTGTTTTTTTTAAACAATCTCCATGAGCATTTCTTTCCTAGAACAGTCTAAAATATCAGGTTTTGTGGGGTCAGTACAGTGGGATGGGAAGAGTGATCATCTGTGTCATCCAGGGAGTCAGCTTTGTAATCACCAGGCTGACCACTCCCGTCCCAAGCTTCTTTGTGTTTAAGAATCGAAAAGCCCGGTATGACTGACTTCAGTAAATCAGATCAGGCAGGTGTTTAAGATTAAATAAAGCTGCTTTGCTGACCTCAAACAGGTTTTGATTAAAAATACTTCCAAATAATATATTCAAATATTCACCAATAAACTACTTAGTTATTGTAGACAGAGGGGGAGAGAGAGAGAGAGAGAGAGAGAGAGAGAGAGAGAGAGAGAGAGAGAGAGCTGAAAGGAATGGAATTAGAGTTAGAAAAAGGGAAATGGAAGGAAATGGAGTCCCAGTGAAAAGAAACCCAAAGAAAGCATGTGTCTAAAACAATACCACTGTCCCTCAAATTACAGATCTGGTTCCTGGTTTCCAGCAGCTCGGGGTTATTTTACCTGTAACGCTGCTGCGGCTGCGTAGACCTCTTTTCCCTGGAGTCCTTAGTTCTGCTATTGATCTACCACTGCTCTCGGTGTTGATAAATACACATTGTGGTCCAGAGTTTCTGTTACAGAGGTTTCCTGTTTACTGCTAGGAGAAGACCTGGAGGAGAGGAGAAGACAGTGCACTTTATTTATAAGGTTCTGGTCTCCTCCTCCTCCTTCCAGCACTCCTTTCAGAGCCTGAGGGCTGAATTCGGTCTGAGGCGGCTATTTCCCCAGGAGACCATACCTCTAAAATGCCAGCTCTTCTAAAAGGCCTCGGGAAGTGGTACTAGAGCAAGCATGTCACACTCAAAAGGCTAACACGGGCCAAATAAATGAGGCATGTGGCTCGGGCCTTCAGTCTGACATGCTGTACTAGAGTCTGGTTTTCTCCCTAAAGAGCAGGGAGCTCTTTCCGTAGATGGCAAGCCAAGGGATCTGAGCTGCTGCTATTACAGCTGCAAAACAAACATTTAATTTAGGGCCTTTTACATAGCTCCTCATTTTCAGGTGATTTCATCTCCGGAGCACAGAGATTCACAGCCCCGGGGCCTTAGAAGTGCTGAAAAGAGGATCTGCCTTCCCCGACTCCAGCCTCTCCAGCCCTAACGAGTTCTGGTCTCCGGACTCCTAACACTGGAGGGTTGGACTGGAGCTGAAGTAATCTGGTCCAGAAATACGGTTTCTATGAAGTGTTCTTCAGTCGCCTCCTATGTGGAGCTCAAGCCTGCAGCGTGTGGTTTTCATAGCCCCTATTTGGGGAAACAATCTGTTCCACAGAAACATGAGATACCAGATTTTATGAACAACTTGAGGGGTTTTCCTATGTAAAACCCACTAAGACTCTGATTCATCCTCTAGTAAGGTACAGAACACTACCTGCTGCTTGATCTTCCTTCTCAGTAAACAAAAAGGTCGTGTGATTCCAGTTTGGAGACTGGGCACCAATGAAATCAGTTGCCCCGGGCTCTCATCAAATCAGAGGCCCGCCAAGGCCTGAGCGTGGCCCCCGGCAGGGACAGCAACTGGAGATGAGCGTCGGGCCTCTCCCACCACAAGGTGGCAGGATCCCCTCGCCTAAAGCCTGCAGGTCCCTGGGAGGACGCTAATTTCCGCAGCGAATGTTACCTTTGGATTCAAGTAACTGTGCCAGTTGGTCTTGTCCATGAGGCTCACTTCTGAGATGTTTCACATCAGCGTGGTGGTAGCTTTTCATTTTCTAGCCTCTGTCCCCTTTTGCTTCATACACCAGTGGTGTGACTAGAAGGTAATAAAGTCAAAGCCTGTGTCTCAGTAAAAATAGCTGTGACCTGTTACATGTTACATGACTACTACAGGGCCAAGCACTGTGCTAACGACATACATGATATCCTTCTCACAAAGAGGTAGTGCCATTCTCAGCCCCAGCCCATGAATGAGGAAACCAGGATTCCACGTAGCTACAAAGTGTTGGGGCTGGAGTTTGATCCCAGGTTTGTCTGTCTCCAGAACTAGAGCTCTTTCCTACCAGGAATAATAAACACTCACATATGGATGTGTTGAAGTCATGTTTCTATGATCAGATAAAATAGTCTACTGGTGAGGTAGTCATTGGTCATAAAGACTTCGTTATGTACTGAAGTGGGGCCCAAATTCTTTACCAAATGATAAAAGTCTTCTTTTTCTAAATTTTGTTATTGATTTTATAGAGAGTGAGGAAGAGAAAGAGGGAGAGAGAGAGAGAGAGAGAGAGAGAGAGGAGAGAGAAGGAAGGAAGGAAGGAAGGAAGGAAGGAGGGAAGGAAGGAAGGAAGGAAGGAGGGAAGGAAGGAAGGAAGGAAGGAGGGAGAGAGAGAGAGAGAGAGAGAGAGAGAGAGAGAGAGAGAGAGAGAGAGAGAGAAAGGAAGAAAGGAAGGAAGAAAGAAAGGAAGGAAGAAAGGAAGGAAGGAAGAGAAAGAAAGAGAGCTTTGTTGTTCCACTTATTTATGCATTCATTAGTTGATTCTTGTATGTGCCCTGACTGCGGATCGAACCCGCAACCTTGTGTATCAGGACAACGCTTTAACCAACGGAGCTACCTGGCCAGGGTTCCAAAAGTATTCTTGCACCTTTAATGCAAACATGTGCTACACCCCTTTACATAAAACCAAACCTTAGGTGGCTTCTTTACATTGGTTCTAAAGACAATGTAAGGTTTTATTTGCCAAAATTTAAATCTCTGACCATTTCTAAAAGAAATATATACTTTTAATTTTTAAAAAGCATATGTGTGTGTACCTCATACCCTACCTCAAATCCTATGCTTTTAAACATTCACTTACTCGCAGCATGCCAGTAGGAGAGTTTGGTGTATTAAAAGTCGGGAGAGGCCCCCAGGAAATGACTCTGTGTCCCTTGGTTCACCAAGTTTGGTTCTTTACTGAACTGATTTCTGCCACATCACCTTTCTCTCTCCTCCATCAGCATTCCCTGCAGTGCCTTCAGGAAACACTCCCCTGTAAACAGCCATGAGAACTTAACCTCGGTTCCATCCACTGCCCCCCATCACGCCTCTGTGACCTTCCAGGCAGAGGCCCTTCTGCATCTGCATGAACGGTCGCTCGCCCATAAGGAAACAGCTCAAATGCAACCCTCTGCAGTCTTCCCAGCTTTCATAGCCTCTCCTCTCTGCTTTCATTGCTCTGCTCTCATTGCTTTTCCTTACTTCATGTTTGTCTCTCACGCTCCATTATTTTTTTAAGCGTAAGGACCATGATTCATTCTGCTTATAACCACCTGCAGCTCTAACTGTGCCTGGCACTTAGTAGATGCTTGTTGAAGGAATGGATGAAGATGAGGAAATGAGGCACAGAGTGTTTAGGCAGCTTAAGGTCACATAGCTACTTCCTGGCAGAGTCGGGATTCACACGCCTGGAGGGAAAATTCATGGCAGAAGCTCCACTTCCCCTGTGCCCTGTCCCCCTACTCACCCATACCCCAGGGCAGACAACACTAACAAATCAAGCTCCACCAAGCCCAGCCTTTCGCTGGAGGACTTCCAGCCTCACTCGGGGAAACCACCAACAGCATGGGCCCATGAGATGACCTATCTTTGCTCTCCTTGCCCTACTCCACTCTACCCTCCTATCAATCCATTTCCGTGGGCATGGCAGAGTGGTTGTTGATTGTAGAGCTCCACCACTGCTCTGCTAAAGACAAGGTGGCCTGAGTGGCTTTTTTTTTTGTTTTGGATGTATTTTTATTGATTTCAGAGAGGAAGGAAGAGGGAGAGAGAGAGAGAGAGAGAGAGAGAGAGAGAGAGAGAGAGAGAGAGAGAGAGAAACATCCATGATGAGAGAGAATCATGGACTGGCTGCCTCCTGCATGCACCCTACTGGGGATGGAGCCCACAACCCAGGCATGTGCCCTTGACTGGAATGGAACTTGGGACCTTTCAGTTCGCAGGCCTGAATGGCTCTTATAACTTAGCAGTCTCTGTTCCCCTTCAGGGAGACCCTAAGCGGGGAGCTAAAGACTTAAATTTTTGTCTCTCTGCCCCAATGCCTCTAGTGTGGACAAAAGGAGCTGCATGCTAGCCTGAAAAGCTCATCGGAGGCCTACATGGCAGTCTTGCAAACTCAGAGACCTAAAGTAACCACAAAAGATGGTCTGAAAATTAAATATTTAACTACAAACAGGTTATAGTGGGTAGTCACATCCTAGGCCAGTATTTTCCCTGACAAAGATCACTTTTGATCTTCACTGAGCACATTTGTCTTTTTGCCTCTAAGATAACATATTTGTGAAATGTCTGGGTAACTTGCAACTTCCCTTTCTTTCAGACCCTGCGGGGCATAACAAATGGCACCAGGACATTCCCTCATTGTTATTGTTATCAAGTTAATGTCAACTGTTAACTATGTTAAACAATTCTGTAGGCATCTGTGTAAAAGAAGCATATGTCTATCATTTCACCTTTTACCCTATCTCAGAGATTCCCCCTCGCCCCCCCCCGCCCCCGCTTTGCTTCATCCCACCTCCTTAATCTATCACCAATGAATTTCATGTAACCCGCTTACGTGTTTTCCTTTTGATGGTAAATTTATAAAAACACGGTACGAACTCCCCATTCTCTGGAGCATTATCTCAGTTCATTGAGGTTCTGCTTCCCGGCATATGTCGACAGCTTGGCTCAAATAAACTCACAAAATTCTCTACAGGTTTCATTGGGTTTTTTCGTTAACACTAGTTATTCCTCAAATTCTGATTTGGAAAAGCTGCTGCCTCTTGGCACCTGGATGCCAGAGCAGACTATGCTCCCCACCCATCCGGACACCAAGGTGTGCCTCTGTTTCTCTGTTTTGCAGAGGTGCTGTGGGAATGTGTACTGATAAGTAATAGGGAAAGGATAGGAACGCAGCAGCCTGGAAGCAACCCAGCTGATGGAACATAAATATTTCATGGCTCCAGTCTTGCCCAGTCTCGGTCTAGCTGACACAAAACTCAGTGAGCATTTCACCTATTCTGCCTCTGATTGCTGCAGGTGTCTCTGGACATCATCACCCCTAATCCCCCCTTTTCTGGCTTTCCCTCCCCAGCCTGTGGCTCAGAAAAGGCTGTTTCATTTTGTTCACATGACCGAGAGGACAGTAAATCACAAATAGGTTAGTGGGCATTGAGGCACCACCCCTTCCTCCTGTAAAGAAAAAGGATGGTTTCCTTGCTCCTGTTGGCTCCTGCAGTCCCGGACCCGTCAGAAGCTATACCACAGTCACCGGAGGCTTGCAGGTTCTCAGGTGGCGAACAGGGACAAAGGCAGAGGTGAGGTCCCATGCTTTCCTGCTTCCTGGTGCTTAGGAGGAGCTTGATATGTAAATGATTAAAACTGAAGAACTTGTCTGATTTAGGGAAAAGTTAGACTAAACAGTCTCAAAGTTTACTTCCAAATCAAAGACTTTCTGTGCTATTTCTATACAATAAAATCCACTTGAGGCCCCAGGAACTAGCATTTAACCTTGGGATTAACTCCTAGACCATGGGCTAGTTCTGCTTGCACTTCTGTGCAAGCTTTCAGGAGGCCATGCCTGGGCTCCTGGCTGCTGAGAGTGCAGGAGGGCTGCCATGGGCTGCACAGGAGGCCAAGTAAAGCAGAGGGAGTGGGGCAAGCAAAGGAGGCGGGGCAAAGGAGAGGGATGGAGCAAGTGGGGGGGGGCAGCAAGCAGAAATGGTGGGGCAAAGCCGAGGAAGCTGCACAAGCAGAGGAGGCGGGGCAAAGCAGAGGAGGCAAAACACACAAGCTCACCTAGGGACCCATCTGAGTTCAGGCCATCTGGGATGGATTATCGCAGGAGATTCTGAAGCCAAGAGAACAATTCTGATGCTGGTTTCCTTCTTTCTCTCTCTCTCATTTTCTTTTCTTTCATTCCTATCTTTTTATCTGGGCTTTGGCATGGGCACCTATGGCTTTGCTCAGCAGTTCTTGAGGAATCGTACTGGCTTGTTTCCCATAAAGGAAAGCCTTGTTGACTCAAGCTCTGCCACAGCCAAGTCCTGGAAAAGGCTCTTCCTTCCCCCTGTGGACTGTCAGGGAAAGCCCAGGTCTCACTGCCACTTACAGAGAGAATTCCTCTCCAAGCCCAGCGAGAACCTCACCCACCTGGGTCCTAACTAACCTCACCCATCTGGGTCCCAACTAACCTCACCCACCTGGGTCTCAACTAACCTCACCCATCTGGGTCCTAACTTACCTCACTCACCTGGGTCTCAACTAACCTCACCCATCTGGGTCCCAACTAACCTCACCCACCTGGGTCCTAACTAACCTCACTCATCTCGGTCCCAACTAACCTCACTCATCTGGGTCCTAACTAACCTCACCCATCTGGGTCCTAACTTACCTCACCCATCTAGGTCCTAACTTACTTCACTGCCCTGAGCAAGGTCTATGGACTATTTTATTGAACACTCATGGCAGCTCTCTCTGGTGTACTACTAGTATTAGCTGCATGTTCGTTATGGAGAAACCAAGGCTCAAGGAGGGTAAGTCGCTGATAAAGAGGACAGGCTGAAGCCGATAAAGTGTACTCTTTACCTCTTACTCTCCTTTTAAAATATATATATATTTCTATTGATTTCAGAGAGAAAGGGAGAGGGACAGAGAGATAGAAACATCAATGGTGAGACTCATTAATCAGCTGCCTCCTGCACGCCTCACACTGGGGATGAGCCCACAACCCTGACAAGTGCCCTGACTGGGAATCGAACTGTGACCTCCTGGTTCATAGGTCAGTGCTCAACCACTGAGCCGTGCTGGCCGGCCTATCCATTACTCTTAATAGAAAGTAATGATCGTTGGGGTGACACAGAAGCTCCCTGTTTAATTCTGCCCTGTGATCCCCAGCATCTCAGAAAGACAATTTTTATTATGCCAGCATTCACTGTGCATTTAAGACGTGCCAGGCCCTGATCCAGGTGCTGTAGACATGTGATCTCATTCATTCTCAGGAAACCACCTTTTGAGGAGGAGCTGTTAGTTTACTAATGAGTAGACAGCGGCTGAGAGGTGAGGTAACTTCACCCAGGTCAGAGAGAGAATGCTCGAGCCTGATTTTAAATCCAGTCTACCTCCGGAGTAAGCTACACTGCCTCCAGAGACCTGGGTTCGAACCCCAGCTCTGCTTCTT
>PVJC01039614.1:0-16182 GCA_004026665.1 Murina feae | reverse complement strand
AGAGATGCAAATCAAAACAACAATGAGGTACCATCTCACACCTGTCAGAATGGCTATCATCAACAAATCAACAAATGACAAGTGCTGGAGAGGATGCGGAGAAAAAGGAACACTCGTGCACTGCTGGTGGGAATGCAGACTGGTGCAG
The DNA here is from genome assembly GCA_004026665.1 of Murina feae. Taxonomy (NCBI): domain Eukaryota; kingdom Metazoa; phylum Chordata; class Mammalia; order Chiroptera; family Vespertilionidae; genus Murina; species Murina feae. Next base: position 16,034 of record PVJC01039614.1, on the reverse strand, counting down.
CCACTGTGGAGAACAGTATGGAGTTTCCTCAAAAAATTAAAAATGGAACTCTCTTTTGATCCAGTGATCCCACTTCTGGGAATATATCCCAAGAAACTAGAAACACCAATCAGAAAGGACATATGCACCCCGATGTTCATAGCAGCACAATTTACCATAGCTAAGATTTGGAAACAGCCTAAGTGCCTATCAGCAGATGAATGGATTGGAAAACTGGTACATCTACACAATGGAATACTATGCTGCTGTAAAAAGGAAGGGGTTCTTAGCATTTGCAGCAGCATGGGTGGAACTGGAGAACATAATGCTAAGTGAAATAAGCCAGTCAATGAAAGAAAAATACCACATGTCCTCACTCATCTATAGATAATAATAACCATTATAAACTGGTGAACAAAAATAGATACAGAGGCAGAGTAGCATCAAACAGACTGTCAAATTACAGCAACAAGGACAGGGAGGGTTGGGGGGGGGTAACAGATCAACCAAAGGACTTTTATGCATGCATTTAAGCATAACCAATGGACACAAAACACTGGGGGATAGGGGAAGCTGTGGGAAGGGCAGGGGAAAAAAGAGATATATGTACTAATCTTTGTAAAACTTTATGTAATAAAAAAATGGAAAAAAATAAAAAAAATAAAAGCTATTTTTGAATTTAAAAAAAGGAGGCATTTAAAATACTTCTTAATATGTTCAGTACTCCAGGGTACCCTGCTGTTTCATTGTGCCCCTGTTACATACATTTCTTCTGACTCTCATAATCCATATTTACCTTTCCTATGAGGGCCTTAGTTATACAAACGACTTATTTTACAATTACTGTAAGCTCTGTGGAAAACTTAGTGCTATCCCTTATATTTGAGCCATGCATAGGAAGCAGTGTAACTTGGGTTGCTTCCTCTGAAGCAAGAATGTGGACAATTGCTCAGTCTCTACAGACTTCTCTTTTTTGCTTGCTGCTGTGGTATCACACCAGGGCACTAATATGACTCATAAAACTGAAGAAGCTACTCTAGTCACCTAGAGCAGGGGCAATGCCATGCTTATCCTATCCCCTTGCTGATGTCTGCCTTACCTAATGTCAATTGAATGAATTTCCTTGTTGCTACTAGTGTAGCTGTACCTCAGTGTCTGAGCTAAGGAGCTATCTCTTGCAGCTTTCAATGCTGCCATTACTAAGAATTTTAGAATAGGGTTGGAATGGCCCTCTCCATAGCTCTGAACATATTTTGTCCCCTGAGCTAAAAAGCCTCCCTGTTTTAGTTTATAGTGGCTCAAAGTTATAAAACCTACCTCTTTGGAATGTGAATTATCCCAATCAAGACCCTGCAGGCTCATAAGAAACTTTTACCTCTCCCTTAAGGACTTTAATTTAGGGTCTTGTCCATAATAAGAGTTACAACCAGAAATAACTTTATGACCTAGCTATATGGCAGGGTTCTGAAGCCCCTAGGTCAGTGGTTCTCAACCTTCTGGTCCTTTAAATACAGTTCCTCATGTTGTGACCCCCATAAAATTATTTCCATTGCTACGTCATAACTGTTATGTTGCTACTGTTATGAATCGTAATGTAAATATCTGATATGCAGGATGGTTAGGTGACCCCTGTGAAAGGGTCGTTTGACCGCCAAAGGGGTCGAGACCCATAGGTTGAGAACCACTGTCCTAGGTGACCCTTAGCTCAGAATGTCATATGCCCCTCATTTCCCCTCTTTCCTAGAACCTCTCGTATGTGGTGTTCACATGTATAGGTATGTATTAATTTTTTTTTCTCTTTTTAATTTATCTCATGTTTATTTAATTGGTATTAGACTAGCCGAAAGAACTTAGGGGGGTAAAATTTCCTCCTCCTTTACAGTATTAAGGAATGATTACTTCATAATGGGTCATTAAAGAAGAAATGAAAATTCCATTTCCTAGACTCTTTAAGTCTGTTCTTACACAAATATTTGGTTATGTCAGCCTCCTTAGAAATCTCTTCAACCTCTTAATTTTCTGCAGGACTCAGGGTGACTGAGCTTTCAGAGACTTTGTTGTCAGAAGCAGTAACCAACTCTGGATAGTTGGTTACTATCAGGAAAGGAATTTTTTAGATAGAGATTGGGTAGGTCACATAAAATGGATAGGAAGTCGAGAGAAGCATGTTTGGAGACAGAAAAGAAAGTCTGGAAGCAGAAACAGTGACTTAAAGCTATAGCGGCTGCTGCGTTCTCCCTGCTACTGCTGTGGCTACTAATCTAATCACACCCACTCTGGTCTATCTCCCAGGATTTAATGATTTATATGGAGACTCAGTCATCTAGACTCAAGTGAATTGCTCCAGATTTTATGCTTTTGTACTGGCTTCCTGGAGCTAGTGAGAAGGAGGACTCATTTACCCCTTTGGTTCTGTGGTGGGAGGTTGAATCCTGTATCCCTAAAAAACTCTCAAAATGGAGAATTCCACAATAGAGAGAGAGTTGCAATGCTGGGCAGTTTCATAACAAAAACAAATCATAATTATATCTCAATGATTTTTCTTCATTCTTATAATCTGAAGGTCTTGCGTTTGTACATTAGAAAGAATGTTTTATGTCCATTGTGTGAGAGAGCATAATATGGTGCTAGGATTATAGATTTTTGAGAAAGGCTGAACTGGGTTCAAATACTTGATCCTAATTATTAGCTAGGTGATCTTGGGAAAATTGCTACACTTCCTAGTGGCAGTTTCCTACCTATATATATTAAAGGCTAACTGTCCATCTGATCGGTAGCTATGATGTGCAATGACCACTAGGGGGCAGATGCTCCAGTCAGTAGCTATGACCTTCATTGACCACGAGGGGACAGGCGCTAAACACAGGAGAACCCAAGTACTGTCCTCTTACAATCGGGGAACTCCTCAGGGGATGTTGGAGAGCTGGTTTTGGCCCAGTCCCTGCAGGCCAGGCCGATGCACCCCACCTGCCGGAGGGACCTGGCTCACTCCACTGACACCCTTCAAGCCACAGCGCTACCCCAGGTGTGGCTGGCCAGGGAGGGACTGTAGGAGGTTGGATCCGGGGGGTGTCCGGTCCCTCCTCATCGGCCACCTTATAATTAATTTCCTTTCTATGTGCACGAATCCATGCACCGGGACACTAGTTCTAAAATAAGGCAAGTGAAAACAAACTTTGCAAGAACTATTGTATTTTTTTAATGAGATTATATGTATTAAGTGCTTATAATATCTGGCCCTTAGTAAACAGTCAGTAAACATTAGTCAAACACTGTGTGTCATTATGGCTGTAGTTTATCTTCTTAACCTGGTTTCATTTCCTTGTCTCATAAAAATGCTCCACAAATCCAAAATATTTATGCTCATTGTCCTTAAAGCTACCTGTCTCTCTACCTTCTTGCTGCTTCATTGGCCCCCTCTTTTTTTATGGCTCATTTAAAATCCTCTTTTCTTCTTAGTATGAATATACTGGTCTGTCTAATATGAACTGTCTTCTTTACCATTCAGTTTGACACTTTACATTTATAGTAGTTATTTCATGTACTATCTTTGATAAAGATAATCTTCTAGAAGGCAAAGGGGACTCACTGTTATTGGGAAAAAATAGTTTAGTAGAAGAGCATTGGGCCTGGAGTCAGTGATCCTTGGTTGTAGCCTAGTACTAGCTATTGCTATTCTGCTGGAATGGCTAATTACATCACACACTTTTTTTTTTTAATCAGATGGTTGTTCGGCCATACTGTAGTATTCTCTACAGAACAAATGTTCTCGTTTTTTTTTGCAATATGGGTATACTTGAGTATTTTCCAAATCTTTATGTTTTAGTCTTGTTTTGCTTATCATTATTCCTTCTCTGTTCATTTCTTCATTCTTGCCATCTATAATAATAAAAGGATAATATGCTGATTAGACTGGACGTCTTCCGGACATCATTCTGGATGTCCTTCCTAATGAAGCTGAGGCCAGAGCGAAGCTAGCATAGGTCCTGTATGCCTGCTGGTGGCCAGAGGAGGGAAGCCCAGGTCCCAGGTGCCAGAGGGAAGCCAGTGCCGGCAGCCGGGGGAAGGAAGATCTACTCTTGCATGAATTTTCGTGCATCAGGCCTCTAGTTTACTACAAGCAGTCAGGTGAAACCAAGCTATTCCTTCAACACTTTGCTGAGAAGTCTCCTTGCTCAATAAATTTTCAGTTTTGTTCCTTACAAATTCCACAGAATGCTAGAACATAGCCAGTGTTTTCTTTTTGCCACTTTATAACAAGGATCATCTTTTTTCCATTGTCCAATAACATGTTCCTCATTTTCATCTGAAACCTCACCAGAATGGCCTTTACCATCTATATTTCTACAAGTATTCTGTTCAAGATTGTTTATATATTCCATAAGAAATAGAAGCTTTCTCTCATTTCTTTTTAAAGTCTTACCAGAATTAGCCTTAATATCTGTATTGCTAACATTATCTCATGTCTCCTCTAGTCTCTACCCATTACCCAGTTCCAAAGACACTTTTATCTTTTTAGATATTTGGTACAGCAGCACCCACTTCTTGGTACCAAATCTGTCTTAGCTTGGGCTACTTTAAAAATATAACAAACTGGGTGGCTTCAACAGGCATTTATTTCTCAGTCTTGGAGGCTGGGAAGTGCAAGATCAAAGTGTGGACAGATTCACTTCCTAGTGAGGACCCTCTTCCTTGACTTGCATATGGCTGTTTTCTCACTTTGTCTCTTCCTGTTGGGGTCAGTAGTGAGTGAGAGTTCTCTCTTCTCCTGGCTCCATTTTCAGTGAAGTTTCTGTTTATTATTTTTACAGTATTCTTCAGTAGTTGAATGGGCAAATAATCTGACGCATCCAGGAAATGGAATAATGTTCAATGCTAAAAATTAATGTGCTATAATGTGCTAATGAAAAGACATGGAGGAACTTTAAATATGTATACTTAGAGAAAGGCCAATTCGAAAAAACTATATACTGTATAATTCCAACTATCTGACATTCTGAAAGGCAAAATTATGGAAATATTAAAATGACCAGTGGCAGCTCCTCAGGTTAACAGGATGAATAGACAGAGTACAGGGGATTTTTAAGGCAGTAAAAACTATTATGTATGATACTCTGATGGTGTATATCTGTCATTGTACATTTGTCAAAATCCATAGAATGTAGAACATCAAGAGTGAATTTTAATGTAACCAATGGCCTTTGAGTTATTATGATGTATCAGTGTAGGGTCCTTAATTGTAAAAAATGTTTCACTCTGGTGGGAGATATTGCTCGTTGGGAGGGTGTGTGTGTGGCAGGTGAGGGGGCGCAGAAAGTATATGAGAACTCTGTACTTTCCATTCAATTTTGCTGTGAATCTAAAACTACTCTAAAAACATAAAATCTACTTTAAAAATGTTGGTAATGGAAACAGAAGCTGTCATTTTAGCTATCTGGCCGGGTCTTACACCAGCTGGTGTACTGCAATTTAGTTCTGACACTAATCACCCTGAGTTATCGTCAGACTGCACAGGTGTAAGGACATGGTCCCCAATAAGACTGCCACCTCTTCATACACCAGCTGCAGACAGGTCACCAACCTATCCACACTTATAGCCAAGTAGCTTACAGATAAGGGAGGTTCCCAAACTCCCCTCTCTAGACTGCGCTTACTTCAGATGCAAGTTGCAAGTTCAGAGGTCTCTAGGCCACCTACACTTCTGACCAACTGGCTGTAAAATGGGGGTTTCATGTGACTCTTCTCAGGGAAATGCTATACTTAAGATTATAAACAATTAAATTGGAACCAGCTAAATGAAGAGACACTTGAGGCAAGGATTTGAAGGGTCCTGAATGCAGAGCCTCTTGCCTTCTCACTGTAGAAGCAGGTCACATCACTCTCCTGGCACATCAGTGGATTAACCAACTAGGAAGCCCCTGTGCTTCCGTGTCCAGGGTTTTTATTGAAATGTCATGACATAAGCATGATTGATTAAGCATTGGCCACAGGATTGAACTAAATTTCCAGCCTTTCCTTAGACAATAAGGTGTTCTGTGTCAAAGCCCTAATCACATCTAGTCTTTCTGGTCACCAGCCTTGAGCCTGAGCCTGAGCCTTAGCCTGAGCCTGAACCATTTTGTTAGCATAAATTTGAGCTTGAATCAAGCAATTTATCAAAAAAAAAAAAAAAAAATACACTCCTATCATAGGAAATTCCAAGGGTTTTAGAAGCTCCCTGCTTGGAATCCAGGACAAAGACAAGACAAAATTCTGTGTTGTTTTTTGTTGTTGTTGTTATTTTGTTTTTTAATGTATTTTTATTGATTTCAGAGAGGAAGGGAGAGGGAGAGGAACATCAATGATGAGAGAGAATCATTGATTAGCTGCCTCCTGCATGCCCCTATTGGGGATCAAACCCACAGCCCCGGGCATGTACCCTTGACCAGAATCCATCCCGGGACCCTTCAGTCCTCAGGTTGACACTCTATCCACTGGGCCAAACTGGCTAGGGCTGACAAAAACTTTATTAGACAACACCAGGCTTTTTAAAAAAAAAAATGGTAGCTCTTGAGAAACCTAATACTTTTTTTTTAAGAGCAATAGCTGATTTACAAATCTCTGTATTAGTCTTGTTTTAAATTATGTCCACAAAAGAACATCCAACCTACAGAAAATTCCTAAAAGAGTTTATTTGAGCCAAATTTTGAGGACATGCCCAGAAGCAAAATCTCAACTGATTGAGAAAATGCTCGAGAGAATAGCAGGTTTGTAGTTCCTTTTCTTCATTTAGAATCAAAGAAAATGTAAGGAGGATCACATGAAATCCATTGTTGGTAAATTAAGAATTGGGAGAAGTCAAAGCAGGAAATCTTTAGCATTGAACAAATGGCAAAATGGAGAAACACATATTTCTTGTACAGTGGTGGGTACAGGATTGTTAATAATGTACATTTACAGATGGTATATAAGGAACAAGATTAATCTGAGGGGTTCTGTGCCTTCTGTGCTCTCGTGGTCATGTGCTCTGGTGCCTACATTATGTCTTCAGGGGAAAGAAAATTACTGAAAAAGAAAATTACTCTGGCCTCCCAGATGCCTGAGAATGATGGACAGAGTTCAGTTAAAGAGGTAAATCTTTAACTGAACTATAGGCCTGGGATGTGACTACCCGCCATGGCCTGCCCAGTTAGGAATCTATGGTTAGACCATCCTGTGTGGTTACTTTTGTACACTGAACTTGTCAGGCCTGCCATATGGTCCCCTGAGCTCATTAGGATTACTTTATAGCTCCTTTTTTGTTCACAGTTCTTTAAATCTTTTTGTTATAGCTCTTTAAATCTTTCTACCTCAAGCAGTTTGGATTTTATATTTATGATTTTGATGCATAAATGAATTTCTTTTGATTAAAAACTAGAGAGGAATTTACTTGGAAAGGTGAACTAGTAGAATAACAAATGAGTCTTTTCAGTTTTCACTCACACTGGTAAAATAAACAGATAACCTTAAAAAGCTTTTTTCCTGAGCTGTAGTTTGTTTGCTTCATTGGACTCACTTTCCTTTTTAAGAGCAAGTTATTTTAGAATGTATCCACTTTTTCCAAGGAATTACTTAGTTCTGTTTTTTCTTTTGCAGATTGATTATACCGGAATAGACCCTTCCAGTCCCTGCAATAAATGTTTGTCCCGGAATGTGACACCTTGTATTTGTACAATTAACTTCACACTGGAACAATCATTTGAGGTCTGTATTCCCAAGTAATGTGTTTAAGAAGCCATACTTTAAAAAGTGTTGCCATTGTGTTAATTTTTTTACAAAATTGTTTTATGTGTGTTTGGAGAAGTCACTTTAATTAATCGGTTATAGATGCTCTTATTCTAAAAAAGCTTTTTTTTTTTGCTATTGAATTATGCTGCCTGGTAATTAAAGACATGTATTTAAGTAGCTTATTTTAGTTAGCAATTTGTAATCTAAATTTAAACATTGTATTTTGTTTATTTTTTAAATATATATTTTATTGATTTTTTACAGAGAGGAAGGGAGGATAGAGAGTTAGAAACATCGATAAGAGAGAAACATCAATCAGCTGCCTCCTGCATACCCCCCACTGGGAATGTGCCTGCAACCAAGGCACATACCCTTGACCGGAATCAAACCTGGGACCCTTGAGTCCGTAGGCCAATACTCTATCCACTGAGCCAAACCGGTCAGGGCTGTATTTTGTTTATTTTTTAAAAAAATATATTTTATTGATTTTAGAGAGGAAAGGGGGGTGCGGGGGGGGGGGGGGAGAGAGAGAGAGAGAGAGAGAGAGAGAGAGAGAGAGAGAGAGAGAGAGAGAGAAACATCAGTGATGAGAGAGAATCATTGATTGGCTGCCTCCTGCAGGCCCCCCACTGGAGATTGAGCCCACAACCCAGGCATGTACCCTTGGCCAGAATCAAACCTGGGACCCTTCGGTCCACAGGCCAATGCTCTATCCATTGAGCCAAACCAGCCAGGGCTAAAACATTGTATTTTGTAGTACTGGAAAATTTTATTGTACAAATCAATTTTGATCACATTTATATCAACACTTGTATTTTTTAAATTATTGTTCAAATTATTTTGCCACTACTAATATTAAAACAAGTTTTTAGAAAATAAATACTGCCCCAGCTCTTTGGCTCAGTGAATAGAATGTCAGGGTTCTGGGTTTGATCCTGACCAAGGGCACGTACCTTGGTTGCAGGCTCCTCGGGCCCTGGCCCTGGTCAGAGGCAACCAATCGATATGTTTCTCTCACATCAATATTTCTCTCTGTCTTTCCCTCTCTCTTCCACTCTCCCTAAAAATCAATGGAAAAATATCCTTGGGCAAGGATTAACGGAAAAGAAAGAAAGAAAATAAATGCTAATTCACTCATTATTTTACGGTATTATTTTTCTATCAGGTATGAACCATTACCATAAATACAAACACTTAATGAAACTATTGACCTTTTATAAGCAGTTAGAACAACATTTCTGTGTGTGTGGTCTGTTTATGTCTTTTGTATTCACACTTATCTAGCAATCTGGGAAACTGAGCATGAAGGACAAAAGCAAGACCAACTTGTGCTCTTCTTTTCCTGAAAATTGATCTTAAAATTTGTTCTTTTATTTTTTAGGGAGCAAAACTGCTTTAATACATGCCAACTTTTTAGATTTTTCTACACTAGAGTTTTCTGAAAGGTGATGACTTTTGTAGTCCCTGGTAGATGATTGCCATCTAGTGGTTGCAGATGCTCTTACACTGAAATAAAGGAAAATAATGTTGCCTTTTTATAAAAACAAGAAAATGAATTTGGGAGAAGACAGATTATTTTACTTTGTTTCAGCAGAAATAACATATAAATTGAAAACACCATAGAAATTCTATTATTTTCCAGTGTGATGGACTAATTATAAAGATGCATTAAGTTTTTTTTGTCAGAACAGGCAGAATTAAAGCATTGAAAGAGACTTGTAATGATTTTGAAGCTACATTAGTTTCCCCCATTAAAAATAGTTATTTTAGAACATTTCTTCTGCCAAGGTGATCATCTTCAGATTCATTCTTTTGTGGGCTCTCTGTTCTTTTGCAAGCCAACCATTTGAATTGCACTAAAGCCTTTTCAGAGAACTTCAAGTAAGTTATTTTGTCTCAGTATTCATTTAAAATGATTTCTTTTTCAGTTTGTAAGTTGAATTTACTGTTCTTCTTAACTGAGTGATACTTTTTTAAAAGCATTTCTCTGACATAATTTTTTTTTTTAATCCTCACTGGAGAATATTTTTTCCATTGATTTTTTTTCTTTTTTTTTGGTAGTCAGATTGAAAGAGATGCAAGAGAAGGGAGGGAGAGGTGGGAGATAGGGATAGAGATAGAGACAGAGACAGAGACAGGGGGAGAGGGAGAGGGAGGGGAAGAGAGAGAGAGAGAGAGAGAGAGAGAGAGAGAGAGAGAGAGAGAGAGATGTGAGAGAGACACATGACTGGTTGTCTCCTGCACACACTCCCACCTCGGATGAGAAGCAAACTCTCAACTGAGTTATATGCCCTTACTGGCAGTCAAACCTCTAACCATTGAGCAAACCAGCCAGGGCTGTGATATAATTTTCATAACCAAAAATAAAGTAAGTAAATAGTTTTCATGTAAACATTTTCTTTATATAGAATAAGAGAATTTGACATTTGAAAATCAAGCTCTAAATAAATGATTATGTATATGAAAATAGCAAATCAGATAAAACATATTTGAAATGTTACTGAATTTCTCTTTTTCCTAGATTCCTTTAATTCCTTTTATTTAGTTTCAATCTTTAAAATTTTTATTGAATTTATTGGGGTAACATTGGTTAATAGAATTATATAGGTTTCAAGTGTGCAATTGTATAATACATCATCTGTATATTGTATTGTGTGTTCAGCACCCAAAGTCAGTTTTCCTTCTGTCACTATTATCCCTCCGTTTCTTTAATTTCTTCTAATTGAGGATAAAATTATAGATGATAGAGGTAGCAACCAGAAAGTAGAAAATCACTTCATGTTTTTGCTACCTCTAAAAAATCTTACATTCAAGATGGCATCTTGTGAATAATTGTAGTGTATGTAGGTTATGTTCTTACTCAAGTTATTTACAAGTTGGCTCCATTGAATACATTACTTTTCTTGATTATTACAAAGTGACGCATTATTTTAGATCCTAATTATTAATTTAATAATTTCTACTATTATGTAGTATTTATTCTGTGGAGAAATTTATTATGACTCAGCTCAAGTTCAAAATCACTTAGGTGATAAATGCTCACTGGGTAAAGACCAATCTGAATAAGAGAAAATTTTAAGTTGAAAGTAGATCAGAATAGGTGTGTGTGTGTGTGTGTATGTGTATTCTTTTAAATCTAAATAGCACTTCTTTGAAGTGTTAAGTATATTTTCAAAGTTTACCCTTGGATTTTAAGTTTTCATAAATTCTAGTAAGCTAGTATAGTCCAAAATTATGTAGCCTTTATGTATGCATGACACAATTTCACATAGTTTTATATGAAAAAATTTTCCCTTTCTGTTCCTCTAGGGCAATGTGTTTATGTATTATGGACTGTCTAATTTCTATCAAAACCACCGTCGTTATGTGAAATCTCGAGATGATAGTCAACTAAATGGAGACCCTACTGCTTTACTTGTAAGTAAAATGATAAAATATGAAAATGTAGTTTATATGAAACAATATGCTAATTGTTTAGTTAGAAATGTTAAAAAAATTTTTTTTAAGAATTTAAAGTGAAGGAGTTTATTAGTGAAGCAGAACAGAGAGAAGGGTATTCTACAGGCAGAGCAGCCAGAAATGTTAATTTTAATAATGCTAGGATATATTAAACATTTATAGTTTGTTTAGTGAGGGTTTTTAGTTAAAAAAATTTTCCCCCTGGAATTTACACAGATTAATGATTTCTCACAGCCAGAAGACAAATTACTACCTGCTTATTTATAATAGTGTTCTTGGTATTTTTGCTTTATTAATCTGTTTGTAATGGAATTTTGATGAATCTAGCATTTTGAGTATGTAATTTGTTCTGTTTGGGTTTATTCATTACTAGAGGCCTGGTGCACAAAAATTTGTGCACTTGGGGCGGGAGGAGGGGTGGTCCCTCAGCCCAGCCTGTGACCCCTCAGGGGATGTCCACCTCCGGCTTAGGTCCACTCCCCAGGGGATCAGGCCTAAGCTGGCAGTCAGACAATCCCTCTGGCAGCCTGGGAGCCTTTGGGGGATGTCCACTTGCCAGGGGGGAGCAGGTCTAAGCTGCAGTTGGACATCCTTAGTGCTGCTGAAGAGGCGGGAGGGGCTCCCATCTCCACCAGTGTCCTGGCAGCTGTCAGCCTGGCTTGTGGCTGAGCAGAGCACCCTCTGTGGGAGTGCACTGACCACTAGTGGGCAGCTCCTGCTTTGAGCGTCTGCCCCCTGGTGGTCAGTGTGTGTCATAGTGACCAGTCATTCCCAGTGGTTCAGCTGTTAAGGTCAATTTGCATATTATCCTTTTATTATATAAAATTATCACCCTAAGAATATGTAAATAAGCTATCTTTTTAAATTTCTGAGATTGTGTTTTAGAACTGAACATCTATGCTCTTAATTTTTTAACTTGTGGGAAGCCTAAGTAGTAAAGTCCAAAGCGTGGGTTACTGAAAAGTTGTCTGAGGAACTTTTTGAAAATATAGATTCAAGAATTCTAAGTCTAATAAGTTAGTGTCTGCAAGGGTGGAACTCTAAAATGTGTATTTTTAACAAGCTCCCTTTCTGATGCCCAGCCTGGTTTGAGAATCGGTAGACTAGAGGATCTTAGTTTTCTGACTGTTGTTCAGCTTTTAATAGTAATGGTTGGTGTGCAAGTATTTATGTTATTGCTGCCAGTCCAACAAACCATCAGAGTCCCAGAGCAATCTAGGATCACTTAGAAATGGTGAATCTTTTAGAATGTAATTTAGGATCATAATTGTGACCAGAATGATTTTGGTAAACATATAGCTGCCTTAGGCAATCCTTGCTGGTTTTATTCGCAGTTCCTGATGTCTGAGTTCTTAGGAAATAGCAAGTCTGTTTAAAGATTCTAGTTAGGGCTGTAATATTTTACAATTTATGTGGGACTTACTCTGTGGGATCAGAGCTCAAATCCAGAGAAGGTGATGTTATTTGAGGCACACCAACTTCCTAGCCCTCTCTCAATTTGTTGATTGGGAACATAGATTGGGTGTGTTCAGAGGCCCAAAGTGGTAGTTATAATTATTTTATTTAGATATCTACTCACTTCACTGAGGGTGAAAAAAGTTGATTCTTTTTTTACAAACTGCAAGCAAAGATTTTAGACTAGACTAGGGATTAATGAAATGTTTTATTGTAAAGGGCTAGATGATAAATACTTTAAGCTATGTAGGTCATGTGGTTTCTGTAGCAGCTACTTACCTCTGCCATTGTAGAATGGAAGCAGCTATAGACAATACTCGAATGGATGGCTGTAACTGTATTCCAATAAACTTTATTTACAAAAACAGATAGTAGGCTAGATTTTGCCTGCATGCTGTCATTTATTGGTCCCTGGTCTGGACCAAAATGTGTAAAATTTTTTTTTCAATCCTCACCTGAGGGTATTTTTTCCATTGATCTTCAGAGAGAATGAAAGGGAGGGAAAAGAGGGGAGACAGAAAGAGAGAAACATTGATGTTAGAGAGACACACTGACTGGTTGCCTCCCGCACACGCCCCAACTGGGGGTGGGGAGGGAATTTGCAACCGAGGTATGTGCCCTTGGCCGGGGAATTGAACCTGTAACCCTTTGGTTCATGGTCTGACACTCTAACCACCGACCAAGGCCAAACTGTGAATTTAAGACCAGGTGATTTTCAAAAATCTTAAAGATTTCAAAAATGGGCATATTGAAATCCAAGTTGTTTAACATTGTGTGTAAGATTTCATAATATGATATCAACCTACACTTTAGGCTCATTGTTTTATACTTTATCTTTTTTAAAAATATATGTTTTTATTGATGAGAGAGCGAGACAGACAGAGACAGAGAGAGAGAGAAAGGGAGGGGAGGGCAGGAAAGGGGAGGGGAGGGCAGGAAAGGGGAGGGGAAAAGAGAAGCATCGATGTGAGATTGTTTTTGAGAAATGGCTTAATGTGGCCTTGGAGTCCCAAAACAACTCATATATACACCTAATCTCTACTTGGTAGACTCTCCATTTAACCCTGCAGCTGCCATATCTCCTTAAGATCTTCAATAGGGACTGATGCTTCTTGCCTAGCCAGCATTTTCATTGCACAACTCCCTCCCTGCCTGCCTCCCTTTCTTCTTTCCTTGACAGGGGATTTAATCCAGAATCACAAATTTTTAATTAATCCTATTAATTTTATAAGTGAGACACAGGTAAATCAAAGGACTTGTCCAAAGTCACTTAGTACACAGCTGGAACTAGAATCTCTAGTTTCTTTACTTCCAGTTTAAGACCTTCAATTATGTCACAACTAGATTGACAGTAGATTGCTTCTTAATTTTTCTTGGACAGAAAGCTTTTTGTGGTTATGATTTCTGTGTTGATATGAAAATAAAAAATGTCAATTTGGTATATATACCTGTATGACAACATATATGCAAGGAAAAGTTACATTAAAATGATAATGCAGTAATGTTAAGGAATGTATTTTAGTATTTAAATGTAGCATTATTTACAATCTACTTACTATACAGACTCATTTTGTATACATTGCAAGTGAGAAGTAAGTAGGGATTGAATTTTTAATCAGTAATAGGAACCTGGCTCATAGTTCTCTTGGAGGCCTGGGTAATAATTTCTCTTTTCTTTTCCTTCTAAATATCAGAATCCCAGTAAGGAATGTGAGCCTTATCGAAGAAATGAAGACAAACCAATTGCTCCTTGTGGAGCTATTGCCAACAGCATGTTTAATGGTATGATATAAATATAAAGATAGAGATATAGACATAAAATTAGGAAACTTTATATAATCTTACTAGAGGCCCAGTGCACGAAATCTGTGCACTGGTAGGTTCCCTAGCGGCTGCTGACTACCAGCCAGGGCCTCCCTCCCTTCTAAGTCTCCATTTTTTTCCCTTGACCTTCCCCCTGCCTCCCCTATCCCCCAGGGTCTCGTGTCCATTGGTTATGCTTATATGCATGCATACAAGTCCTTCAGTTGATCTCTTACCCGACTCCTCCTAACCCTCCTCGGCCTTCCTGCTGTAGTTTGACAGTCTGTTTGATGCTGCTCTGCCTCTGTATCTATTTTTGTTCATCAGTTTATAAAGTTCTTTCTTATCCATCAATGAGAGCGATCATATGGTATTTTTCTTTCATTGACTGGCTTATTTCACTTAGCATAATGCTCTCCAGTTCCATTCATGCTGTTGCAAATGGTAAAAATTCCTTCTTTTTTACAGCAGCATAATATTCCATTTTGTAGAGGTACCACAGTTTTCTAATCCATTCATCTGCTGATGGGCACTTAGGCTGTTTCCAAATCTTAGCTATGGTAAATTGTGCTGCTATGAACATAGGGATGCATTGTGATTTTCTTTTGAGAATGCTTATATTTTAAGGATGAATTTTTGTTTCTGGGAAGAAATAAGCAGAGACATTGTGCTTTCCTATTTCATATATGGTAAAATAAAAGCCAGGTTACCTTTCCCACCAACTTTTAATATTTATATCATTAAAAAGTTGCTATATAAGTACTCATCAGCAGATGAATGGATTATAAAACTGTGGTACATCTACACAATA
Source organism: Murina feae (assembly GCA_004026665.1). Taxonomy (NCBI): domain Eukaryota; kingdom Metazoa; phylum Chordata; class Mammalia; order Chiroptera; family Vespertilionidae; genus Murina; species Murina feae. The sequence goes on along the minus strand of PVJC01039614.1, from coordinate 781 downwards.
GAATACTGTGCTGCTGTAAAAAAGAAGGAATTCTTACCATTTGCAACAGCATGGATGGAACTGGAGAGCATTATGCTAAGTGAAATAAGCCAGTCAATGAAAGAAAAATACCACATGATCGCTCTCATTGATGGATAAGAAAGAACATTATAAACTGATGAACAAAAATAGATACAGAGGCAGAGCAGCATCAAACAGACTGTCAAACTACAGCAGGAAGGCCGGGGAGGGTTAGGGGGAGTCGGGTAAGAGATCAACTGAAGGACTTGTATGCATGCATATAAGCATAACCAATGGACACAGAACATTGTGGAGTAGGGGAGGCCAGAGGGAGGTCAAGGGGGGCGGGAAGGAGACATATGCAATACTCTTTGTAATACTTTAAGCAATAAAACAAAAGAAAAAGTTGCTACAGTTGATCATTTAGAGCAGCACTGTCTAATTATAAATATAATGTGAATCCTAAATGTGAGACATGCACATAATTTTCAGTTTTCTAGTCACATTAAAAACTATAAAAAAGAAATTAATTTTTAATTAAGTTTATTGAGGTAATATTGATTAATAAAATTATATAGGTTTCAAGTATACAGTTCTGTGATACATCATCTTTATATTGCACTAGGGGCCCGGTGCACAAAAATTTGTGCACTCGGGGTGGAGGGAGTCCCTCAGCCCGGCCAGTGCCTTCTCACAGTCTGGAACCACTCAGTGGATGTCCTATGATGGCCCCAGTCTGCCAGGCGCCTTTTGTGTGTGTGTGTGTGTGTGTGTGTGTGTG
>PVJC01039613.1:0-16177 GCA_004026665.1 Murina feae | reverse complement strand
GCCCCAGTCTGCCAGGCGCCTTTTGTGTGTGTGTGTGTGTGTGTGTGTGTGTGTGTGTCTCATCACTGGGGACCTGCCCCCAGGCGCATCTGAGGCTCGGAGCAGTCCTCCTGTGTGTGTCTACCTGCTGGGGGCCTGCCCCCAGGCACACCGTGGAGGCTTGGAGCAGGCAGCCCCTCTATGATGATCTCTCAGACTCTTGCCCTCCCCTGCATGTTGTCCTCTTTTTTGAGCGTGGCCAGGGCTGGGTGTGGCCTGCCTCCCAAGCTTGCCTACTGTCCATCTTCCTCCAGCCACCAGAAAGCAGGGAAAACCCCGCCTCGTGGTCAGGCCAGTCTTTTCCTGCTCCCTGATCCCCGGAAGGGACCTGGGAAGGCGCCAAGCAGGCCGCCAACTCTTTCCCACTCACCGGTCCCCTGCTGCCTTCCTTTCCCACTTCCCGGTGCCGCCAAGGGGTCTGGGGAGCTGCCAAGCAGGACCCCGGCCCCTGCAGTTTTGCTTTCCCGCTCCCCGGTGCTCCGCAAAGGCCCTGGGCAGCCACCAAGCAGGCCGAGACCCCCCTGCCGCCTCTTACCCGCTTCCCGGTGCCCTCCAACCCTTCCGCCTCTTTCCCACTCACGGGTCCTGGGTCCTGCGCTGTCCCGCCCTGCAGCCGCTCTGTGCACTCGGGAGGTCCCTCAGCCCGGCCTGTACCCTCTCGCAGTCTGGGACCCCTCGGGGGATGCCCACCTGCTGGCGTGCCTGACCAGGCTGGGTGAGGGGCTTTAAGGCTGCCCACAGCTCCCATTGACCCAACGCCCCAGCAAGGCCGCCTGGACGCAGGTTTCTGTTCCTTTAAGCTGAGGTAACGAAACCTCCTCTGCTTCACCTATAATGAGACTTTGTTACTCTTAGTAAGGCAGGCCAGGCTGCTGTTCCCTTCAGCTCCTGAGGATTCTATGATTGTTACACTATTGAAACATGTTTCGGAGCCTGCCCGCCAAGGGCGGAAAACAGTACCGCTTTCGCTCCTGCTGCAAGGGACGCTGCCTAAACGTTTACTCAGGTCCGTGAGTGGCAGCCGCCATGTTGGCTGGGCTAATTTGCATACAGCCGCTCTGATTGGCTGGTGGGTGTGGCTTACCCTGTCTCGGAGAAACGGTTAATTTTACTATTTCGCTTTTATTAGTTTAGATATTTTTTTAAAAAGAATTCTACACCCAACCAAACTACATATATATATATATACACACACATCCTATCTAAAAAAGGAATATGATAATTGACCCTCACGCCACTGCAAAGATGGCAGTGCACACAGCCAATAAGGAGGGAATATGCTAATTGACTGTCACGTCCTCAAAGATGGCGGCACCCACAGCCACAAGATGGCGGCGCTCAGTCCCCTCAGCCTTGCTGGGGTGGCAGGTGCATAGCAAGGCAGGGCTCGCCCCCAGGCAGGCTCAGCCAATCCGTGTGCCTGCCTCCAGAGATTCCCAGTCTGCTCAGTCCCCTCAGCCACCCAGGGCTGGCCCAAGGCGCAGGCAAGCCTTGGATGGCGGCTGCCCAGTTGCCCAGGGCCGGCTGAGGCTTGCGCTGCCAGCAGTGGCGGCAGCAAAGGTGTGATGGGGTGTCGCCTTCCCCTCATCGCCGGGTAGCCTCCCACCCGAGGGCTCCCAGACTGTGAAAGGGGGCAGGCCAGGCAGAGGGACACCCCCCCCCATTCTAGTGCATGAATTTTCATGCACCAGGCCTCCAGAGTGAGTGTGTGTGTGTATGTGTGCACACGCGTATATCTATATATATATACATATACATACTAGTGACCCGGTGCACAAAATTCATGCATGAGGGGGAGAGGGTGTACCTAAGCCCTGTCTGCACCCTCTCCAGTCTGGGACCTCTTAGGGGGTTGTCAGACTGCTGGTTTAGGCATGATCTCTGGGATCAGGCCAAAACCAGCAGTCAGACATCCCTCTCACCATCCAGACTCCTAACCACTCACCTGCCTGCCTGATTGATTGCCCCTAACCACTCTGCCTGCCGGCCTGTGTGCCTGCAACTGTCCCCCAGCCAGCCTTCTCACCCCCAACTGCCCCCCCTCTTGCTGGACTGATTGTCCCCAACTGCACACCTGCCGGCCTGATCGTCCCCAACTGCCTCCCCCACCAGCCTGCTCTCCCCCAAGTGCCCCCCACTGCCAACCTGCTCTCCCCCAACTGCCCCCCCTTTCGGCCTGCTCGCCCCCAACTGGCCCCCACTGCCAGCCTGCTTGCCCCCAACTGCCCTCCCCTCCTGGCTTAATCACCCCTAACCTCCTCTGCCTTGGCCCTGCCACCATGGCTTTGTCGGGAAGGATGTCTGTAAGGTCTCCTGGTCTAATTAGCATATTATCCTTTCATTAGTATAGATATTTTGCCTTAACATGCAAGGTTTCAAAAATCTTTAACTCTCATTGATAACTATTTTCAAAAACTATTAGAGATCTGATCCACCAAACTGAACAAGAAACCTAATAAAAGGAAGAAAAGGGACACAGAAAATGAAGAGATGCAACAAAGAATTCAGATGAGAGAATCAGAGAAAAATAAAAGGAGATTCAAGGAAGACAGGTATGTACCAGATATAGAGAGCAGTGGTACAGATTTGAGCAATGTGATTCAAGCTACCTTCATTTGATAAGGCTGCTATGACAAAGATGCCTATGACTCTACCCTTAAAACACACACACACACACACACACACACACACACACACACCCCCCAATTTCCTGGCCAGAACTTTTATCTATACTTAACCATGTGTTCACGAAGCTTTCTCTTCTCCGTGCCCTGCTCCCTGGAACAGCTAAGAATTTCACACCCAAATAGTTCGGCTTTAACCTATGTATTTAACTTTAAAATACATAGAGCAGCTCACTCCCACAGACCACTCTCCTAAGTGAAGGTTAATTAGCTGGCCCACACCACAGCCCCATCAGATAACTGTAGAGTCTTATGTTTCTCAGAACATGTTCATGACCTTGCCCACTGCCTTCCCCAAGAAGGGCTCTAGTAGAAATTCAACGAAGTGAAAGCCAAACAATAACCCAGAAAAGGTGTTCTTACACATCTAACCTTTTCTTACGTATCTAAGTTTTTAGTTTTTCAAACTAAAACACATTGCTAAAAGGAACATATAACACTGGATTAAACTGTAATTATACCATTTGAAAATTCAAGGGATGGATTAACATAAGTCAGGATGGGGGGGATATGAATGTGATCATGGATACAAGGTTCTTCAGTCTATTACTCTAATACTCATGCACATATGAATTTTATATTTTCCTACATATTAACATTTCACAATGTGAAAGGGGAGGAGCTTTAAAAAAAGTAGTCTGGTAGCCAACTATAGTCACAGAAAGGGAGTTTCTTTGTTTTTTGTTTTGTGAATTCTCACCTGAGGATATTTTTTCATGATTTTTAGAGAAAATGAAAGGGACACAGAGAGAGACAAATTGATATGAGAGAGGGGCACAGCATCTGGTTGCTTTCACAGGGCTAAGGATCAAGCCTTGACCACAACTGAACACGGACCCTTCAGTCCGCAGGCTGACACTCTTTTCACTGAGCCAAATTGGCTAAGACAAGTAGTGTTTTTACTTGACCATTTGAGTTTTTAAATTTTTAATATTGTTGCAAAAACATTTACCTTACAGATATACTACCTCAAGTATGGAAACGATATATAGAGAAAAAGGTTACTGATGAGATCACTAAAATAGGAAATGATTAGAAATAATCTAAACAGTGATCTTTATAGAAATAACTATGATCAAGACCAAACCATGTACATGTGAAGATTCTCACTGAGCACCAAGTATATGTTACTACGTAATAACGAGGACATATGCTACCCCACACGTGTCTGGGAACAACATTTAAATAAATCACAAGATGCTGAAATGGGGGGTAAAAAAAAGACCAAACCATGTAATAATACATATCATCAGAAAAGAAAGCTTTATGTGTTGATATGCAATGCCCTAAAAGACATATTAGGCGAATATCATAATATGCCAGAACAGTGTACGTAACAGTTGGCTACCATTTTTTCTTTAGAGAATATGCAGCCCTGGCTAGGTGGTTCAATTGGTTGGAGCATCACCCCATACATCAAAAGGTTTCGGGTTCAATTCCCAGTCAGAATATATACCTAGGTTGCGGGTTCAATCCCTGGTCAGGGCATATAAGGGAGACAACCAGTTGATGTTTCTCTTTCACATGATATCTCTGTGTCTGTCTCTCTCTTGCTTTATCTTCCTCCCTCCCTTCCTCTCTCTAAAATCAATAATTATATTCTTGGGTTAAGATTTTAAAAAAAGAATATACATATTTGCTTGTACTATATATACAAATCTCTACAGAAAGATACAAAATGACAATGTTAGTTACCTCTAGAGGTAATCCACTTGGATGGGATCAGTTAAGAAGACTATGCAGTATAGTCTTTTGGACAAAATTTGAGTTTTGAACAATGTAAAGTACTACACTATTCGCACAGTTTTTAAATATCAAAAAAAAAAAACCTCCTTAGAACAATTTTAATTCCATACAAGACCAATTATCTTTGAAAGTTTAAAATAGAAGTTTTCCTAGGATAGAATTAATCAGTAACTTATCCAACCAAATTGGTCATATTCATTATACAAAATTAAGGCAAATACACTACGGATGCACATGTTTATATACACCAGAATATGTGTAGAGTCTAAAGCTATGTTATCCAATTTGGTAGCCAGTAGCTACATATGAAATTAAATTTCAAGTAATTAAACTTTTATTTAAATTAGAGTTCACGATTAATTTCCCAGGTTGCATTAATCACATTTCAAGTACTCAATAACCATGTGTGGCTAGTGTCTGCCATGTTGGATGGCACATAGCCTGTGTCATGTAGCTTCCTTAATGTTGCATGTTAACTCACTTAATTCTTACTGTACATATAACTGAATTCTTTTATAATTCTAAGTATTTTATTTGAAATATTTTAAAACAATTATTCTGAAAACAGGACCATAGCGTCAACAATTGCTAAAAAGGTCTATTTAAATTTTAGGCCATGGGCACGTATTAGTGATTAAAAATTGATTAAAACCTACATACTATAAACCAAAATCCAAGATATTTCACAATCCTAAGCATTATTTTTCAAAAGTTAAGTTTACAAGTTCAAATGTGACAAAAAATAAAATAAAATAAAATAAAAATATATATATACACACACACCATATACATATACATATATATCAAATTTTCCAGGGTATAAGACGACTTTTTAACCCAGAAAAATCTTCTCAAAAGTCGGGGGTCGTCTTATATGCTGGGGGTCGTCTTATAGGGCGGGTGCTGAAACTTCCAAGCCGGACTGGAAAATCTGTGGTCGCTGCATAAGGTGGGGGGAGCTCAAAAATGGCCGCACTCCATTCATTTCAATGGAGCTGGACGGAGACCGCAAGTGTCTCCGGTCGGCTCTTTTTTGTGCCGCATAGGGTCTCCCTCAGGACTTTTTAACCCAGGAAAATCTTCTCAAAAGTTGGGGGTCGTCTTATACGCCCAGTCATCTTAAATGCCGGAAAATATGGTGTGTGCGTGTGTGTGTATTTTTTCATTTGAACTTGTAAACTTAATCTCACCCCACTACGCCACTGCCCATAAATCATCTGGCACATCCTTTTAGTTTTGATTTTATATTTATTTGTGTATGATGATGACCTATACACTGACTTTATTCTTAAGGTAGAAGGAGTTTTACTGAAGATAAAGAACTGCACTTTTTAGTTTGGGTTGAATTTGTTTCTTCTTTGAAAAGAATAGTAAACAAAGCTTGAGGCCAGAACCGTACAAAATGTATTTATCCTAAGATGCTAAGAGTAATAGGAAAAAGCTATATTTTATCTTTCCAATTAAATATCAAATTTTCTTGCCTTAGTTAAGATTATAACTAATTTCTGTATAGCATTTTAGAATAACAAGTTTAAAATATACAACTAAAAAACAGGCTTATGTATATTTTAGCTTTAAAAATTACTGTAAAGCCATGAGATTCAGAGAAATCTTATGTCTCATTACTACCTTCCCTAAACAATTTCACTTTTAAGACTAGGAACATATAGCTGAAAACTTTTTTCAAAACAACTATTTAACTCTTTGCCAAATCTCTCACCAAAATTACTAGAAGAACAAAGGTAGAGGAGAATAAATTTCATAATCTCAACATTTTTTAAATGTACTACTGTTTTCACTAGCAAAATATTTTAACTAGCAAATCATTTGAATTGACAAGGTCCAGAAATTAAATGAGAAAATGGAGACAGGAACTGACCTTTCACTTTCTTGAAATCTATGCATAAAGTTCTGGACCAATTACTAAAATATGTCCAGTATAACTACCCGTTTAGTCCTCAGATGCAGAGACCAAGTTGCTATTTATTTTCATATGATTCTGTACTTCCGTTACCAAACATTGTGGTAGCCTAAAAACAAATATCCACACATTTTATCTTACAGCTAGCAAAATATCTAGTGAAGTGTTTATCAAATTAATCTTCTCAAGTTGCATAAGGAAAGCACATTGCATGCCTATTGCAAAGAGTATCATGGTTAAGAACACACATCTGGAACTTGGCTACTTTAGTTTGAACTCCACCCCACCACTTACTAGCTGTGTGATCTTGGACAAGTTAGTCACACAAAGTTACTTAATCTCTTTGTGCCTTGATTTCCTCATCTGTAAAATAAGAATATTACCTACCTCACAGGGCTGCTTGTAAGGATTAATATATATAAAGCATTTAGTAGGTGGAGGAGGGGTGTCAACTGTGGAAAAGGGAGACATATGTAAAACTTTAGACAGTTAAAAAAAAAGCATTTAGTGTGGTGGCTGACAGTATATACTATAAGTGCTTTATTTTAGCTATTACTCAGAAATAAAGATCTGCCTATATTAAAAATAGATGTAACAGACTGTGTTTAAAAGGTCATTTTTATTAAGTCATTTGCTGGAAATCCAAAGTTGATTAGATAATTCCACAGAAACTAACTGAATACAGTGATTAAAGTACAGCTTCCCATTGTTTCTATGGAATAATGTATCAAAAGTTCCAACTGGCGGGTTGTAGGCTCTCTATCCCCAGTGGGTGGCATGCAGAAGGCAGCTGATCAATGATTCTCTCTCATCATTGATGTTTCTCTCTCTCCCTTCCCCTTCCTCTCTGAAATTAACAAAAATATTTTTTTTTTTTAAAGTTTCAACTGGGCAAAAAAATCTTACTTTTCTGATTATATTCTCAGGTCCTGGAAGTGACCTATTCAGCATATATGAGACAAATAGGATTCTTTTTTCCAAACACAATTAGAAACTTTTGAAGAAACACTAGTGATTTTTACGATATAGGTAGGAGTGGGAAGAGTGAGGATTGTTGTGGATCATAAGTAAGCTTTGCATTTCTTGATAATGGGCAAGGACTGATAATCAAAAGGCAGCTATGTGAATTTCCTAGCAAAGAGAGGAAAAGGTGTACACACTATGTATGCATGAATACACTGGCATGCAACATATTCATGGAGTATTATAAACTTCATTTAGTTTTTCATAAAAGACAAACTGCCATCTCAGAATACTGCATTAAAACATCAAAATCACTATAAGGTATCTTATTTCCATTTTTTAGCTAGATTTAGAATGTTCAGTCTTCAAGGTCATACAGGTATTTAAGTTAGATTATAACCCATATTTGTTTCCACTGTTCAAAAGAGTCTGTAAAACAAAGACAAAACAAGTCACAGGTACTAGAAAGACCAGAAAATTTCCAGAAGTAGCAAGGAAAGAAAAGTATAAATTACCATTGCTAGAATAACTATTTTACAGGTTCCTTGTTATGTCCAAGACTGCTGACATTTCTATATTCTTAACCATATATAAATTAAACAGAATATTTTATTAAAATGTTTTGCTGCCCTAACCAGTATGGCTCAGTGGATGGAGCATCGGCCTGTGGATTGAAGGGGCCCAGGTTCGATTCCGGTCAAGGCATGTACCTTGGTTGCAAGCACATCCCGAGTAGGGGGTGAGCAGGAGGCAGCTAATCGATGTTTCTCTCTCACTGATGTTTCTAGCTCTCTATCCCTCTCCCTTCCTCTCTGTAAAAAATCAATAAAAATCTATTTTTTAAAAATGTTTTGCTTAAAGTTTTCTGTCCAAATTGGGTAAGTATACATAATTGATTTTATATCTTTAGTGTGTGAACTGTGTATTTCTAAATTGAACTTCTCCGTGTCAAACAATCATGCATACTAATAATTCAAAGTATAAAATGAAGTGAAATTTGGAATATAAATACCAGATTCATTTAGTTATTTTATGAATGAATTTTTATATACTAAGTTCTTTCATTAAAGCAAAAACATGCATATTAATTTGCAAGATCTGTTGTCAATCAAGTCTTTGGTTAATAAAAAACACTGAATTTTATGACATATTTGTCAATATGTATTTAATTAAGCCTTGTTTACTTTTAACAAACTCTCTAATACAATGTTTCTAAAGGATAAAAAAAAACAGATCAGCTGACCGTCCAAGTTGATCCCACTTTTGAAATTAATACTGAAGAGACAGTGTAAAAACACATAAAGTTATACACCTTCAGTTTAACTAAAAAATATATATATATATATATTTAATCTCTTACCTTAAAAAGAACTACAAGTGGGAGGGGGGGGTCAAAGGGAAAAAAAACAACAAATAAAGGGGACATCTATAATACAATAAAGATAAATTTAAAAGAAAAAAAAGTAAAAAAAAAAAAAAAGCTCAGTAATAACGAATACAGAATGAAGATAAAGCTAAAGAAACATCTCCTGCTGGAGACAAGATGGCCTGGGGAAATGGCCTTGCCATCTTCACCAATTAATACTAAGTCTAATTTGATCCAGCCACATTTCAAATGCCAAAAGAGTAAGAGTATTGTTTATCTCAATGTTCAAAATATTGCCTTATTCGCTGTAAAGAGAGAAAATGCTTCCTTAAATTTACCCTATCAAGCTTCTTAACAAATTAAATGTAACTGAACTAACACACACAAACTTGAGAAAAACCATACAATATCCAATAGAAATCACTGATATTTTATGTACATAGATAAAAAAAAAAAGTCCCCTATGAAAGGTGGGATAAGGAGGAAAAAAGAAAAAAAACATGGTTCTCTAAGTGTTTGTTATCCCCAGCAAAAAAGCAGTAAGAAAAGTTAGAAGCTAACTGAAATAGCAATGAACAAGCACTTTGTAGGCTTCATCATGGATCCCTCAATTGCAACCAATACTAATCAGCTGCTTAAAAAAAATAAAAACCACTATTTAAAGTTGTCCAAAAAATTATCATTTCTGGACAAGGATGCATTAAAAGTACTAAAAGTCTGCATTTTCACCAAAAATGTACATTTCTGTACTATTTTATATATCCTCAAACTACTATAGTTTCAATCTGGCTTCCCACTTTCATACACTAGGTTTTTAGGTTCACTGCTCCCCAAACTTAAATGCAGAATCCAAATCATCCTGGGACAGCACTAGAACAACCACTATACTGTATCACTGATTGAGAATTAAGCTCACTAAGCATTTACATTAAACAAGGTAAAGAATCCCATCTTGTATAACTTTGTTGGTACAATGTTCTAAAATCAGGGTCTATAAACATTTACTGACTCAAAATAGTCCTTCAACGCTCTGTAGTTCTGTGCTGTTGAAACAAAACTGCATCATTTTGCAAAATTTAAAGGACCTAAATGTTACTGAAATTTCACAGAACACATTATTACTGTTTATAAGTTTTAGCCTTGCTACCATTACCAGCTGTAATTTTTTTTTAATGACACTGGTAAAGTGGGTGGGACAGCAGATACGGTCAAAAGTGAACATCAGAACCCATTAAAAGGGATTTAAACTAAAATTTTACAGATTTCTCCTAAGTCTTTACCTATGTAACATTAATATCCCAAAGTCAGCTAATTGTATCAGAAACCTGAGAGACAGTTTTGCAGTCAATCTAATTTCCAAGAACATAAATGAAAACTGATAGCAATAAAAGAACAAGTAATCAAGCGAACTCCCCTAAATTCTGGCAACAAGGTAGGAATAGTTTACATCCATGTAATGGGGGGGGGGGAGCCAATATATATATAATAGCTTTCCCATGGCTAGTTTTGGAAATAGCTTAAGCAAATTGGTAGACCATTACCAAAACCACAAACTAGCATTAGATATACAAAAATATCTGGCAACCCTGGTCTAGAAGCGGTTGCTGGGTGTCAAAGGATTCCCGGTTGCTAGTGAACTCCATTACACCTCTAAAACACTGTCACTTGGATGTGACATTCCTAACACAGCCTGGAAGTTTCCGGGAGCCAGAGCTGGCAAACCCACACTACGACCAAGACACCCTCTCCTTTGGGCGGTAACTCCCAACTTTCTGTTCTGGGAACTGCCGGCTTCAACTAACTTTAAAATGGTGCCTAACTAGAGAGGAAAGCCGATAAAGAACACACAAATGGGAAACTAATTTTCAAAGTTAAGCAAAGTGTGCCTTAAAACAATGTTCTGGACAGTCAACCCCCTCGAGAACGGGGCCCCGGCTCGTCCGCGTTCTCGGCGGCGTGCGCAGGGCGCCGACAGGATGAATGAATGGGACGCGGGCGGGAGCGAGCGGCGGGCGGTCCGGCCGGCCGGCAGGCAGACCCGCGGCGGCGAGCGGCAGGCCTCGCTCCTCCCCCTGCCCTCCTCCATGACAGCCCCGTCTCCGGCGTGGAGGGGCGAGAACAAAGTGATCCCCTTCTCCCCACCCTGCCCCCGGCTCGGAGAGCTCTCCCGCGACTCACGGGGCTCGCCCCCCCACCCCACACCTTTCTCGCCTCCCCGGCCGCCAGACCCGCCAGCTCTCGGGCGCGCCGGAGGAACATGCGCTCGCCCCGCTCGACTCCCCTCGGCGAGGTCGACGCCGCCCCGCGCACGCCGCGGCCCCACTCGCGCCCTCCCGCAACGCGCGCCCACCGGCTCCCGGCCCACCGGTCCAGCGACGGCCCGCGCGCGCCCCGCGCCCTCAGCCGGAGGGAGAGAGGGCGGGAGGCAGAGGGAGGGAAAGACAGCCCGGGCGCCCTCCTCCATCTCACCCCAGGCCGGCACGCCGCCCACCCTCTCCGCGGCTCCCGGCGGCCGCTCGGAGCCAGCCCCACGCCGCCCTCTCCTAAGACGATCCCCACACACTTACCGCAGGGCCCTCACCACCCGCCACCCATGGGGGCCACCTGGCGGCCCCGCAGCCGGCGACGCGCCGCCCCTCCCCCACCCCGTCCCCCAGCCCCCGCCAGAACGTGTGCGCTCCACGCCGCCGCCGCGGCCAGCCGCCGGGGCGCCCCCAGTTGCCCGAGAGGCGGTCAGGCCCACGATGAGGGGGAGGGGGCGGCAAGGGATGGCGTGCGCGCCGGGAACGCCGTCCCGCGGGGTCCCGCAGTCGGAAGGGAGACGGAGCGCGGGGCCCGGTGGGGGTGGGGGCCGAAGGCAACACTCACCGGTTCCACAGTCGCCATCTTAGATCGATCTGATCGCACAACCGCTCCTGAAGGGGGGGGCGAGAGGAAAAAATGAGGTTCAAACCGGGTTGGCTGATGAATACCCACGTGACGGACGTATCCGTTTGGCCTGGGCGGCGCCTGCGCAAGACTGCGGCAGCGTGGGGAACGAGAGGCTTCTGGGAAGTGTAGTCCCTCGCTCTCTTCGCGCTGTCTTTTTTTAAGGGCAGATTTTTTCTTTCCAGAAAGGGCTGGTCACGTGGTCGGTGGGTCAGGTGCGCGGCTCTCCGCGCGGCGCGCAGCCGCGTGCGGGTGGGTGGTGTCGGTCGTCTGGCCTGGCGCCCGGGTCGCTGCCGCGCGCTCACTGCCGGGCATGCCTGCCGAGCCCTTTGTTGCCCTGTCCTCCCATCGCCCCCGGGAGGCTGGGGCCCGCAGGCTCAGCACGCACAAGCAAGCGGCATGTGTCTAGTGGAGGTCCTGGGACACGCTGCCTGTGTGCTTATTGCGTTTTCTTTTGGCTTCCCACCATGTTCTCTTAGTTTCAGAAAGAGGCGGCGGCGGAGGAGCGTCGTTAAAGCAGTCGGCCCTCCCCGGTCCCAGGGCCCCGCTAACGCGGGCGGTGGCTCGCCATAGCGGCGAAAGGGGGTGGCGGGGCCGCCCACAGTGCCCGCTGGCCGCCGGGAGGGGGAGGGGAGCGCGCCCGATGCCGAGGCGAAGGCCTCGGGCTAAGCCTGGCGTGGCGGGGAAGACGGTCTGGAAGCCCTGCCCGCCCGGTTCTGTCCTGGTTCACAGCGCGGGCGGAAGTGGCCCGAGTCCAGGTGCCAGCCGGGGAAGCCGCTGCGGGCCCCGCTGACTCAGCCCCGACCGGCCGGCCCACTGTGACTCCACGTTGACTCACGCTCCGGCGGGAGCGCCTGAGTCACTCGGCCCCGGCGGTTCCGCCTGCACCGCCGCGGGCAGCACCCTGGCCTCCCCGGCGTGCAGGGCGGGGAGGGGAAACCGGCTTCGGAACCGCGGCAGGCGCCGTGAAGGCTTCATTAAGCACCCTGTGCCTTCCAGGATCAGCTCCTTCCTGCTGTTGTATTTTGTTTTTTTTAAATAATGCTTTAAAGTTTTCTTTTGTTTACTTTGTTTCCTAATCATTTAAGCCAGTGCAATTGTAATGTTTCAAGACCATTTTTTTTCCTTGGGGAGGGGGATGGGTGGAAGTGGAAGAGGGTTTAGGATGGATAAATGGTAACAGAAAAAATGAAGTAAAATGAATTTTTAAAAGACAGTGGTTGTTTTGTTTTGTTTTTTATAACTGTAGCTACCCTCAGTAGAAGCTTTAATCTTCAGGTCAATGTTATGTTCACAACAATCACTGGCAATTAGTAATTTTTCCCCAGGCTGGCATCCTATATTTCCTTCAAGACAGTGCTCTTCCGCACAGTCTGATTATTAATAAATAGAAAAAGAAATCTCCTAGAGCACCACTATGATGGCCTAATGAGAAAGACATATTAATGTTTCCCATGCTCCTTAGGAATGTTAACACCAAAATTCAGTCTAAGCAGGCTGCCTGTGCCTGCCTGCCTGCCTGTAGTGTCACCGATGTCCAGAGCTGTGTCATACCTATTATTGAGTACATAATGGTTGCTTGAGTTGACTAACTCATAATTGAGGCTGTATGACAACTCAAAACCATTGCCTGTTTATGTTTTGATTTACCTGGATTGTCAGATGTGATTGCTGAAAGCTTTCATCTAGTCTGCTTAGCTCTAGTAGGTGTGAAGTAGATGGAATTCTAAAAAATTAACCAATAAATGGACTTCAACTTACCGAGACTATCTGTAACTAATAACTACTAACTATTATAGTTACTTAAACTATCCAAAGTAATTATACTCTCAGTAATCTCAGTTAAAAGTAGTATCTGGTTATCTTCTTAGAGGAGATACCACATATGTACCATCTTCACGATGCTGCTAGGTAAGGGAGCAAAGAATTAGAGATTTCAGTACCTACATAGGACTGAAAACCAGTGATTTTCTAAACTATTTTTTTGACGATAACCTCCATTTTATTAACTTTCCTCTTGATAAAATAAACTCCCCATTTTGTCAATCATCCTCATACTTTTACAATACTTACATATGCTCCTAGTCTTTATAACTTAATTTCTCTCTTTTTTTTATTCAACTTGTTACATGTGTTTTATGGCACATTCATGTGTCTGCCTAATACCACCATTAGATTCTTCCACGTCAAAGGTTTGTGATCAGGGCCCCGGCCGGTGTTGCTGAGGTGGTTGGAGTATTGTCCCATACAACAAAAGGTGGTGGGTTTCATTTCCTAGGATTCCAGTTCAGTCCTGGGAGGCAACTGATTGATGTTTCTCTCTCCCTCTCTCACCCTTCCTTTTTCTCAAACCAATAAAATATTTTTTTAAAGATTATGTGTACATGCGGTTGTTTTGGTTTAGCCAATCTGGAATATATACAGCAGAAATTTTATACTTTTTTCTCTATTATTCTACAAAAAATTACATTTATTACCTTACTGCCATCTTTGTGCTTAAAGAAGAGAGTAATAGAAAGATATATGAAATAGGATATGGTATTAAAATACTATTCTACTTGATCACATTACCTAGTTTAATACACAACTAGTTATAGCTCAGCACAATATCATGGTAACTATTATTTATAAGCCTGGAGTAATTGGTTATTTAGCATCTGTAAATAGTCATGACCTTTTTGCTACATAATATAATCAAGCTGGTATATTATTAGTCTTTATAGATTTTACTTGTAAAAGACTAAATAATTTAGTATAACACAAGTTGTTCTCAATCATGTATTTACCTCTTTGTCATTGGGATTTTATTTATGTTTTCTAGATAACTAAAGTCATTGCTTTCTGGGCATTGTTCAACTATGTCATGTTGATTATATCTCTTGTGATCAATCCCTCAAAAAAATTTTTACTGCTGCACTGTCCACAGTTTGAAAAAAACAGTCCTCAAAATTTTAAACATTCCATTTAGATGCCTTTCTTTGTCTCTAATCAATAATAAGCAGCCATTTTTCTTTAAGTGAATAGATTTTTGAGACAGAAGATATGAAAATAAATGATAAATAATAAAGACTGAAATATTGGGTATTAACTTTAGATATAATGTGAAGCATCCTCTAATTAACACTAATACTGGTGTGATTTTTTTAACCTTGTTCACTCTTTTTAAACGTGGTTATACTTATACTTTATGCTCTGTTTTTGTTGTTATTGTCACTTTCTATAGTGATATTTCCCTAGGAAAGACCTAAGATGATGGCGTCTAACAGGATAATTTTAAGTTATAATTGTGTAATTTGGTACTTAAGAACATGGGCTCTGATGTCAAACTATCTTGGTTATAATCCCAACTGTTCCACTTATTATTTGACCATAGGCAAACGCGTTGCACACCATTTTTGTTATGAATTAGATGGCATATTAACAGTAGTTATCTTGTAGGTAAGTGTGAGAAAGAAATGAGCTAATCCATGTAACATGCTTACAAAGTTCTTGTAACATAGTAAGCACTCAGTGTTAACTATAATTCTCATCACATAGTATTATGACATAAATTTCTTATTTATACTTATTAATATAGTATAATATGCTTAAAATTTCTTTTAAGCATAGAGCCAACCCCCACCCATTATCTTTAAGGATATTCCAAGCTTTCAAAGTAAACTAATGTTTATTGATTTCCTATAACATACCAACTATTTTTCTTTTTAAAAAATTTTTTATGTATTATTTTCTAACATATGGATTTATTGATTTTAGAGAGAGCGAGAGAGAGAGAGAGAGAGAGAGGCATCAATGCATTGCCGACTGCACATGCCCTAACCGAGAATCAAACTGGCAACCTTTTGATGCACTGGACAAAGTCCAACCAACTGAGCCATACTGACCAGGGCTCCAAGTATTTTTCATATTGATTACTTCATTTGACCTTGAGAACAATTATGTGAATTAAACATTATCATCCCCATTTTATTTTATTTTTTATATTTTTTATTGATTTCAAAGAGGAAGGGGGAGAGAGAGATAGAAACATAATGATGAAAGAGAATCATTGATTGCCTGCCTCCTGCATATCCCATATGGGGGTTGCGGGGACTAGAGCCCGCACTTGGGCATGTGTCCTTGGTCAGAATCAAACCTGGAACCCTTTAGTCCACAGGCCAATGCTCCACCCACTGAGCCAAACCAGCTAGGACTATCATCCCCATTTTATAAAGAAACAGACTCAGTAAAGTTAGGGGACACGTGCAAGTCCACGCAGCCAGAGGTAAGCTGGAATCCAAACCCAATTTTCTTGACTCCAAGATTCTTTCCTGCATACCATAGCTGCTTTCCTCTGATAGATTCTTCCAAATGCCTTTCTCTTCAAAAGACTTCCAATACCAGGATCATTTACAGAACTGACAAACCATTCAAGAAGTACTAAGTTAGTAATGGGAAATGTGTCATTGCTGGATGGAGGCTATTTAAAGGACATGGGAAGCCCAGGCACTTCCTTCCTGGACTCTAAGAGCTGCTTGGCACCCTAAGTCA
>PVJC01039612.1:0-16183 GCA_004026665.1 Murina feae | reverse complement strand
TAAAAGTAAAACTTAAGCATCAAGAATAAAACCATGGCTATTAAAACAATAACAAAACAATGCCAATGCAAAACCCAATCCACAGACATGTTAACATTTTAAAACTTGAACATCAAGAACAAAACTCTGACTATTAAAACAGTAACAAAATAATACCAATGCAAAACAACAAGAGAGAAATCACATGACAGTAACATTTGTTTCTTTTACTGATTTACTCAGAGTCCTTGAATTTGGCTGAGTAAGACTTTATGGAAGACTGGCAGCTAACTAATGCTAGCATAATCAGAACATGGTTGAGGGAGTAGCTTCCACTTCTTGTTTTTCTACCATCTGCTGGGACTCAGTTGTTAACTTTCAGCTGACCCCATGTTGGCACTTTAGTCCCTTGCATAGCCTTCCTTTTCTTCTTTTTTCTGTTTTGCTGTCATCGGGGCAACTCTCAGTCTTTGGAACAATGGGACAAGGAGCTTCTCTGGGTCCATTGTTGTGATGTATGTAACACTCTGGCACCCATATTGGCTGCCCTACTCCTTCTAGAAAGATTCAAAATACAACCTCTTCCCCACATCATTACTGAATCTGGTAAAACTCTTGTCTGGTATACCCCGGCAGAGGCTATTGCATTGGAGGTCCAATGCCTTTCGGCTGCTGTACAACACTCCGCATTGTAATTCAAAAAAATTAACACACAGGAGGAGGCAGGAAACCGAACACAAGCAGGAGCAGGTGGGCACCATGGCCAGGGTCACCACCATTGAGGTGGTGAAACACAAGATCCAGGTTCTGGAGCAGCAGGTCGACAGTGCCAGAGAGAGGACCGAGCACCTCCAATGGTTCACAAAATGGATCATGTGCCCCTTAGGTTGGAGGGACCAGTTATTTGCTCTCCTGCCTCCTTGAAAGAAGGAAAATTATGTTTTTGTTACTGATTTAGCCAAATGAAACTCCTCTCATTACCCTCCTCTGGGTCTGAAGCTGCTATCTCTAAAAGTGCCATCTCATTGTGCTTTATACCAGTTAGTGCTGAAGAAATCTTGAATAGTTTATGTACAAAAGTTTTTAATTGTTGTATTATTTTAAAACTTTGCTTCTTTGGGGTTGGGGCACACCGGCCACCCTGTCTGGCTGGGAGAGCTTGCTATAGTCTGGGCTGGCAGTGTGCTGATCTTTCAGTTTCTTTCCCTACCTAATGCCCCATTGTTGTTTTTTAATATATTTTATTGATCTTTTTACAGAGAGGAAGGGAGAGGGATAAAGAGTTAGAAACATCAATGAGAGAGAAACATCGATCAGATGCCTCCTGCACACACTGTACTGGGTATGTGCCTGCAACCAAGGTACATGCCCTTGACTGGAATCGAACCTGGGACTCTTGCATCTACAGGCTGATGATCTATCCACTGAGCCAAACCAGTTAGGGCCTAATGCCCTGTTTTTAGGGAGGTTTCTGTTGAGGTCTGTTAGGTGCACATCCTGCAGCTTATTGGCTTAAAATGTACTCTCCTTTGGTGAGGTCCCTTTGGGGGCCAATTGGGAGAAAGAGAAACCAATAGTGCAACTGTTTTTTGATACTGAAAATTGAACAAGTATCTTTTTAAAATAAAGAACCAATCCCCCCCCAAAAAAAAATTAACACATAACATTCTTCTGTTTGCGGGAAGGCAGTTATAATTGCTTTTTAAGAGTAGAATTGGCTCTTTCCACTATTGCCTGACTCCTGCTCTATCACCTCAGGAAGAACTTGCCAATCCTGCGCTTCCCAGGGTGGCATGATGAAGGTTTTTTTGAGCCTGCTGGAAAGGCTGCTTGATGTTTCCCTGCCTGGGGGCACTAAGCTATCATCAACATCAGGCTTGGGGCGGCATTCATTGACCCAATGCTTTCCTCGCCTGCATCCTGAACATAGTCCAAGCTGCTTGTTGGCATTCCCTGAAGCCTGTCGACTTCCATTTCTAGCATTACAGTTTTTAGAAAAATGCCCAAGTTTGCCACCATTAAAGCATCCCCCTTTCCTTTTCTGCTGACCAGTGAACATCTCCTTTAATGCGACAGCTAATACTATTCCCCAAACGTAGGCTGGTCCATGTCAGCATAAACATGAATATAATACTTCCATAATAAGTAGTTTCCAGGTGAGAGACAAGCCTTTGTGACAATATTAAGCCTCTGGTGACCTTCCACTATATAAAGATCTCTAAGTTGTTTTCCACCTTCTCCCATGCCTCTACATTTACCTTTCCTTCCTCAGAAAACCATGGGCAGGTTTTACTTACAAAATCCAGCTAATCGAAAGCTGTTGATACCTCAACAGAACAGCCCTGTGCTTGGAGCATAGCCTTAAGCATAGCCTTAAGTATGGATATGTATAATTTCTTCCTGCGATCCTGAATTTCCCATGTTTACACCTAGTTACCACTCAACTTCGCTCCTTACCTTCCTTTTTACTTTCTGCACGTGCTTCACTGGAGCGTCCTTTCACCTGACAACTGCAGTTCCCCTGAACTCAGGCCCCAAGTTGGGTGCCACATGTGGCAGGCCAACTCAGCCAAGGGTTCGGTGAGCCTGAGGGGGGTGTCAGCGAAGGATGTAGAAAAGATAAAGAGAATAAGCTGGGTCTAGGTGGATCTCCTGTGCCTGGCTGAGGCCACAGAGAGAGATTCAGACAGCAAGCTGAGCCTTTATTTTATAGCCAGAGGTAAACTAGGTAGTGGTCACATATTTACAATGTTCTTGTGAGTTTCACTTGTTTTGGTAGCACTTGCTGCACCTCCCACCACCCATTAGCTGCCCAGATAAGATCAAGGGAGCCTCATAAGGTCAAGCTTAATTATACCAAGCGAGCTGTGCCCTCTAAGCTGGGACTTGTTTGTGGCTTTGCCAAGGTCAGTCCGAGGCTAAACCCTATAGCCACTCCCTACACCCTACATCCAATGCAAGGGTAATGGAAGTCACAAACACATGGGATGATTAATATCCTCAATGAATAGCCAATGGATGCCCACTTTCCCCCTTCACAGTGCCTGTCTACACATGCTTACTTTAAAATAGAGAATGTAGATTTCTAACAAAGATAAATTAGGACCCAGAGTTAAGAAGCAACTGTAATCATGATGCAAATACAACACATTCAGAAACAAGTTACTCTGCATTTTCTCTTTAAGCAGGTGGAACATACTTTAAAGGCAAATGAAGTGACTAGGAGTTGATTCCCATTTTTAAGTTCCTAGGTCTACACAAGCCTGGTAAAAGGGTACTGAATGCCCAAGGCTTTTGAGATTAATTTTCTCAGCAGAAGAAAATCAAATATCCCACCCACTCTGTTACCAACCATAGGTAACAAAATGTGGATGACATAAAATTTCGTCTTGTGAAAAGACTATTTGGTTAACAAACATTTTTAATTGCCTGATAATCTCAACATTGGACTAGACATAACCTCCGAGCTTAAGAGCATAAATAAAATGAACTGTATCATCCATTCTCAACAAATGTTTTAAAAGCATGAACTACAACTACATATAACCAAAGCCTGCTATCACATGAAAAATAAGGTTACTCTATTCCAGCGATTTTTTAACCGGTGTGCTGCAAGAATTTTTTAAATATGCAATATCTGACTATTTAGTCGGAGGCACTGACCTCTTTTCCTCAAATTAAAAAAAAAATGACAACAGCCAACACAACAATAGTTGTGAATGAATCAAAATTATATCTATTTTTTGTCAGATCAGCAAAAATATATATATATTTGGTGTGCTGCAGAATTTTAGTAATTAGTTTGTGTGCCAGGAGATGAAAGAGGTTGGAAATCGCTTCTCTGTTCTACTGACCATATTCTTCATCATTACCGCTATAAGGAGCCACCACTGGTCTGAGAGTCTTCTCTGCTTATAAGCTTAGATGGAATCATAACCTGGTTGGACAGGAGTGACCTCCGTCTCACCAGGCTCTGCCTCTTTGCCCCAAGACTGCCACACACCTAATGGGCCTGTCTGCTGCCATTATCACATGTGTCTATAACATTCCTTCTGTCCATGTGGTTAGCTGTTCCTGTCCCATGTTCACTTGGAACAGCTGCACAGATTCAGTCCCACAAACCATCTTCAGCAGCATCTGTCCATCACACGTGAGTGGCAGTGAACCTGGATCAATGTGGGCAAACTGGTCACGTTCCAGGAACTCCCAGACACAAGCTTGTCATCGGACAGGGCTCAAGTGGATGCTAGAGACCAGTTCGAGGTTTGCCACACACGGATTCCCTCTGTGCTGCTCATGCCAAGACAATCACATGCATTTTGTGCTGAGTCCTCTTACCCCTTCTAGCTGGAGAGCTCTGCCTTCCTCTGACCTCACTTGCTTTGCTGGCCCCTTCAGAGGCCCTATCCATAGCTATCTTCCCCACCAGACTGTCGGCTGCACACATGCGCAAGGACTCTCATGTTTGTTCCCTGACGTCTCCCCAGTCCCCAACACAGTTCCTGACACTTGGTCAACCCTCTTTTAGCGAACATGGTTGGAGTCAGCGATGATTGTTTCCTCAGCGGTGCCTCACTTTGTCTTATTGTAATGAACAATCACATGGACATTTCAGGACACCAATGCATCACAAACACTTTTACCCTTTTCTCCAAATCGACGAAACAAGGTTCAGAAGTGGCCCACACGACATGTAGACCTCCAAGAATAAGATCTTTTAGTTTCCCCAGTGTCCAAGCATTCCAAGGCGGTCTACAACCACTCCTACAGGAGTGGTCACAGAAGGCTTTTCCCACATCCTCAGCCAAGCTCTGTTGTCCAACCTACAGGCTGCTTCCAAAAAGGAAGACATTCTGACCCTTCATATTACCTGCCCAGGGGCAGAAATGTTGGCCCATGGGAATCTGATCCTGATTCTATTATCCAACCTGGGGTGGGCACAATAACAGGCTTCCTCCAAATGGACAAAATATCCCAGGTTTACTGTTTAGTTTTTATTCATAAACAAAGT
Source organism: Murina feae (assembly GCA_004026665.1). NCBI lineage: Eukaryota > Metazoa > Chordata > Mammalia > Chiroptera > Vespertilionidae > Murina > Murina feae. The sequence goes on along the minus strand of PVJC01039612.1, from coordinate 11,193 downwards.
AATGTGTGAGCAGTTGTTCCACCTTCTTTTTTCTTTTTTCCTTTTTTTTTTTTTTTTGGCTGTTTGTTAAAAGTGAGGCTACAAAAAGTAAAGCCAAAGGCAAACAGCAGAGAGGTATAAGCAAACAGCCACTGTGCTCAGTGCCAGAGAAGAGCTTAGCATGACTAAAGAAGAAAATGTAACAGGTAAACATCCTTCTAAAGTTTCCTGTGCAGCGGGAACCAGTTCCTCGAAATATTCACACTCACAGCAGCCTGTTTCTAATGCTGACACTGGCCTCAGGCCTCGGAGAAAAACAGGGTCCGCGGACTTCCCCGGGGAATTTCGAGTTCTGCATAGGTCTCAGCTCGCAGATGCAACGATCTGTGTGCTTCGGCATTTATTTGTTTGTTTTGTCTTAAATAATGTAACCACAGAAGTGCACATTTGCAGCACTGATGGTAAATTACTATGGCTGCTAAAATCGTTTCCACATTGGCCTGGGCTTAGGGAAATTAACTGTCGTTGGCGAGGGTTAGGAAGACCATGCTGTATGGCAAACATACTTTGTTTCATTCTTGCTGCTCTTCACCCTGACCTGGACCTGCCCACTTATCTCCTTCTGTTCCCAATTTATGTAAAATAGGGCTGGTCACTTAGCTGGGGAGACCCATGAGTTGTACAAGGATATGACCCAGTGTATACATACACACACACACACAACCAGAAAGTATTTACCAAAGGATGCTAGGTTTTTCCTGGGAAAAGAAAGTTGTGTAAAAATTTAGAGGATATTATTCTTTACTAAGGGCCCAGTGCACAAAATTCGTGCACAGGTGGGGTCCCTAGACCTGCCTGGCAATCAGGACTGATCAGGGCCTTCAGGCTGTGGGCTGGGGCCTTCCTTCATTCTGCACCACCCTCTGGTGGTCAGCACACATCACAGCAAGCAGTCGAACTCCTGGTCGGTCAAACTCCCAAGGGGATAATTTGCATACTAACCTTTTATTATATAGAATAATTTTTATAACTATAAAATTTATATATATATATGTGTGTGTGTCTATAATTATTTTTAATATATTTTGTTTATATATGTATCATATCTATAAATATTATATCATATCTATTAATCATTAAGAAAAATAAAATCTGCTTTAATGCACCAGCTAGACATAATCAGTATCAATGTTTTGGTATATGTCTTTTTATTTCTTCTGTTTTCTATATATATTTCCATACCTTTTGCTTATAGAATTGAAACAATATTACTTTAGTGTCCTACTTTACTATTATATTAATTGTGAACATTTTCCCATGCTAGTAAATAATCTTTAATTATTTTTTATGTTTGCAAATCCAGTAGGCAAAAGGAGAATTTTATCAATTAAATTCACTAGGCATTTAATGTCCTTCTGAAGTTAAGCAAGAAACATTTGATCATTTTAAATTCTTTAACTTAAACCTGAATGGACCACGGGCAAAGTAAAAGAAAAGAATATAGCCCAGCGGGCATGACTTAATGGTCAGCATTGACCATGAACCAGGAGGCCCCGTTTTGATTCTCAATTAGGGCATATGCCTGGGTTGCGGGCTCAATCCCCAGTACAGGGCATGCAGGAGGCAGCTGATCAATAATTCTCTCTCATCGCTAATGTTTCTCTCTCTCTCACTCCCTTCCTCTCTGATATAAATAAAAATGTTTTTTTAAAAAAGAACATAGCATTGAAATCTTAAAGAAAACATAATTAATAAAACATAAGAACATGGAATAAAGTTAATAGCCATGTTTTACAACTTTACAGGGTAAAACTTGATACATATATGTAGGATTATATAGTACCAGAGGCCCAGTGCACAAAAATTTGTGCACTCAGGTGGATCCCTTAGCCTGGGCTATGCGCTCTTGCAGTCTGGGACCCCTGGCTGTTTGCAGGCTGGCCATAGCCCCTTCAGTGTGGGGGTCCCCCCTGGGGTGCCTGGCCAGCTTGGTTGAGGGGCTGATGGCTGTTTGCAGGCTGGCCACGGCCCCCAGCGGCCCAAGCTCCCAGCCAGGCTAACTGTAAGTAGTTATCTGGGATTTATTTATCTTCTATAATTGAAACTTCGTTGCCTTGAGCAGAGGCCATAGCCGGTCAGGGCAGGCAGGAAGCTTGGCTTCCTCCATCACCAGGGCAACCAAGCCTTCTGCTTGCTCCAGCTTTGTGGCTCCTGGCAGCCATCTTGGTTGGGTTAATTTGCATATAGTCACTCTGATTGGCTGGTGGGCATGGCCTGGGGTGTAGCAGAGTGACACCAATTTGCATGTTTCTCTTTTATTAGTGTAGATGTGGGTTTTAAGTTAAGACATACAATTGTCATTGGTTTACTAATATTAGAAGTAACAACTCCACCTGTCATTTCTGGGTCACTATCATCATTGACAAAAATGGGGAGAAGACACTAAAAAGGCTAAAAAGATCTAATGAGGATTGCCTTAATGCAACATAAAATAGATATGTTGGAAATTCCAAGTACTTATGAAATAAATTATATGAACATAAGACATTAATGGGTCTACCTGAACAAGATGTTCACAAGAATAAAACAGCACATTTTGAGCAATATAAATATGCACAGAGATGAGGGAAAGGTTAAAGTATTACTCACATAAAAGATATACATGGCTTTTAATTAACAAAATATACATTTACCTCTATGGAGTCCTGATGGTGCATACTTTATTGATTGCTATAATCACTGTAGCTACAGTTACATACCTATAAATAGTGTCGCTAAGTGAAAAAATATAATATACAATGTCCCTTGAAGGTAAATACTGAAACAAATACCCGGATTTTTTCTTCATTCCACAATATTCATTTTTAAGAAGGGAGTGAGAGCAAAACCAAATGAAGTGAGAGCTGACTTCCCCGCTTTCAGAAGCTTCCAGGCGTTTCCCACCTGTCGTGCATGGAAGCACATGTAAAAGATAAGGAAACTGCCGGTGGGGCTTTCTCTGCGCACCATCCCTCTCCCTCTCTCCAAGGGAACTAAACATTTGCTTTTGTCCAAACCCAAGGGCTAACAAGAGCTAGAAACAGCCAATACACTTGACACAAAAGCAGCCTGCGCCCCGCCTGGATCTCTCTGATGCTCGCGAGGGCACAATGGGTTGCTTGGGTTCGCCTTGCTGACCCGCTGGCCCCAGTGGCCTCTGCACAGCAGGAGGAAGGGGAAACCAGCAAGCCTAACAGAAAAGGGTGACCCCATCAAGTTCCTGACCCTATCACTTTTGCACTTTTATATATATACTTTTATTGATTTCAGAGAGGAAGGGAGAAGGAGAGATAGAAACGTCCATGATGAGGGAGAATCACTAATTGGCTGCCTCCTGCTGCAACCCCGGCACCTGCCCTTGCCCTCGAATCTGGCACCCTTCAGTCCGAAGGCCGATGCTCTCTCCACTGAGCCAAACCACCCAGGGCAACACTTGTGCACTTTTGTGGGTGCCCAGGGATAGGACTGGCCACCACCCACTGAAAAAAGAAAAACCCTGCAAGACTCAAAAACCAGCAACTCCAGCCCTACCAGCTCCTCAATCCGCTTCCACATCTGCCACGCCCTGAAGGGGCATCCCAGACAAGAAGCCCGACCCGCTCTCAGCCGCGTGGACCCCACGGAGCAGCCCAGCGGCTGCCACGCGCCTTGGGGGTAGAGGGGCGCGGGAGGCGCGGGACGGGACCGGGACGGGCGCGCACAGTACCGGCTTGTCCATGACGCTGCGCTCCGGGGCGCCTCGCGGGGACCCGCGGCGGGTCGCGCCCCGCAGGTGGCCCCCGCCGCAGCCGGCCTCCGCCCACGCTGCTCCCCCTCGTCCCCTCCGTGTGCACGTTGTCCCGCTCCTGCGGCTGTTGGCGGCTTGCGTGGTTGCCTTGGCGACGAGCAATGCTCCGCCTGGACCGGGCTCCCTCCTCCCACTCCTGGCGCTAGGGCGCCTCCCAGGGTCCCCGCGCCCGCCCATCCGCCCGCCCACCCGGAGCCACTTGCACCGCAGCCCCTTGGGCGCGGCCTGGCGAGCGAGCGCAACATTGGGCCCTGAGCCCAGATGCTGATTCTTGACTGTTTTCTATCAGGTTTTTGTGAGTTCTCAGCAGGATGTGACTTCTAGCATCAGCCAAGTCCGTTCGTTTGGAACTTGTTTGAATGTGGAATCTAGGCTTCTCCAGCTCCAGGAGAAACAAATCAAAATGGCATTTCCAATGTTTCAGCTCTAATTTGCACATCTTCTGACAGTCTTGACTCCTACTTAGGTTCCTCTTCTTGCTTCCTTGTCAGCTTAGAACCCAATGGAGAGGTTTAACCCTCATTTCTAACCTGGAGGTGACAATGGTAATTTCCTAAGTACTGTCTACCTGTCAGAACAACAGCTGCATTGGCACGTGTTAAATTCCCAGGAACTTTGCCTTAAGACTTTCCAAAGGACAATATACATGTTTCATATCTACACACATTCTCTCTCTCTCTCTCTCTCTCTCTCTCTCTCTATATATATATATATATATATATATATATATATATCCTATATGTCTCTATATATGTGTGTGTGTGTGTGTGTGTGTGAGAGAGAGAGAGAGAGAGAGAGAGAGAGAGAGAGAGAGAGAGATTGTTTGATAGAATTTTATTAACTCTTTTACTTCCATAATTTGGGGGGGGGGGAATTTTTGTTGTCATAAATTGTGGGCTAGCAAGCATCAATAGACAGTGAAGGTATGATCAGTTCACAAATCAATATTACTTCAAATTATAAAATTTGGCAGTGGAAGAAGTCACTGTTGTTGGTAACCCACCAACATTTCAATTTCATTCTTCTATGCCTGTTTCTCATATTTATACCGTACAGGAAATGGTTAAGTATTTTCCAGGTCTCTTGCCATTATAGGTGGCCATGTGACATGGCCGTGGCTGATGAACCACGAATGGCACTCTACAAGGGCTCCTGGGAATGCACTTACTTTCCTCATGAAGGACAGATTCAGCTCTCTCCTTCATACTTTCTGGAATGAGCCGTATCATGACTGTTCTAGTACAGTCCTGCTTGAACAAAGTGCCATGGGCTACATGGCTTACAAACAACAGAAATATTTTTCTTACGATTCTAGAGGCTGGAAGTCCGAGATCAGGCGCCAGCATAATTTTGCTCTGGTGAGGGCTCTCTTCAAAGTTTCAGATGCTGACTACCCACTACCTTCTCCAATGGGGGAAAGAGATCTCCTAGCTTCCTGGCCTCTTCTATAAGGGCTCTAATCCCAGGGGTAGCAGGGAGGATTAAAAATGGCTGCAGAGCAAGTGGATGCTGCACAGACATGCTCCTAGAACCAAAATGGAATTACAACTAAAATACAGAAAAAATTCCTGCATAACCAATAGAAGATTCAGTAGAGAGAACCCTGATAACCAAGAACCAAAAGTAGAGACTGCAGAGAGACCAGAAGGAGGGGTTGAGGCACAAAAGGGCTGGCCGGGCTGTAACAGACAGCAACTGACGTTCAGGAGAGAAAACTAGGCTGCAAGGGATTCCCACTGAGAACTCAGAAGTCTAACCCCCACACTGGGCCACCCAATAGAGAGCACCAGAACTGAGAAAAGTATCCATATAACACCTGACTGTGAAAAGAAGCAGAGTTGTTGTCGACAGGGAGAGAAAGCTGGAAATTTAGGCACCCTCTTACAAGACCAGTGCACAAAATTCCCTGTCAAGCCACCCACCTTGTGCTCCGGCAGAGGGAGAGCAGAGTAGACTAGAGCTCAGTGACCAGAAGCCAGATTCAGGGGCTCAGGAGTTAGAGCTCAGAAGGCAGACACCCCGGTTTCCTGTGCATGAGACATTCCCTCATGTTGGGGAGGCCATCTTCCTCACACAGGCATTAGCTCAAAAGGCAGCTTTGCCTAGGGGTAAGACAGCTGATCCACTCTATTGGAAAACACCTTAAGCCCATTAAGAGACTGAGAATAACAATTAGCCTCCGGCAAAAGCAATAGCTCCACCCTGTTGAAAAGAACTCTTGCCACACCTGTGGACAATTGCCTGAGGGAAATTCAAGACAAAATCCTATAGGTATGTAGATAGAAGAGGTCTCTGGAGGCTTGGAATCTTTGTCTGATCTAACTAGTCAGAAATAAAGTTTGAGAGGCACAGCAGATATACCTAATACATAGTCACAAACCCAAACAGGCAGCCAAAATGAGGAGGCAAAGAAACAACCCCTAAATGAAAGAACAGGAGAATTGTCTAGAAAAACAGATAAATGAAATGGAGATAAGAAATTTATCTAATACAGAGTTCAGAATAATGATGGTAAAGATGCTCAACAGCATTAAAAAAGATAGAGTAACTATGAAAAATGAAGAATGACATAGCACAAAAAAAGAACACATTGGAAGGAATACACAGCAGATTAGGGGAAGTCAAAGATAGAATCAGTGAATTAGAAGACAAAGTTGAAAGCATCACTCAATCAGAGAATCAAAAAGAAAAAAACAGCAGATCTATCCACTGACTTCTCTGGATAGATCTTCCAAACAAAAACTTAACTAGGAAAGAGTGGTTCTTAGAGGACACACTAGATCATATGGATTTAGTTGACATTTATAGAACAATTCACTCCCAAAATGCAAAATACACATTCTTCTCAAGTGCACATGGATCATTCACAAAGATAGACCACATGTTAGGACACAAAACAAGTCTCTACAAGTTCAAGGAGATTGAAATTATATCGAGAATCTTCTCAGATCCCAGTGGAATGAAAAATCTCCTTTGGAAGGGCTTAACTTTTTAAAACTGGGCACCCCTATGCTACTTTTAATCTCGCCTTCCTTACTCATGCAATTCCTTTATTTATTAGTATTTCCAGATTTAATGAGGTACAGCCTCATGTTAATGTTTTTAAGGCAACTTAAAGGATGGGGCAGTAGTGAATGTATGCTCCCTACCTCTCCCCCTCAAAAAAAAAAAAAAAGGAAAAGAAAAAGAATGTATTGAAAGGCTATAGGATAGCTCAGAATAGCTGAGAATGTTGGACAGTGAGGCTTGGAAAATGGCCAAGAGGATCTAGCAGCAGCAGCCAGGCCAGGAACGGGTCAGACACTGCCACAAAAGCAGCCTGTTTGAAGATGCTGCTGCCTCCAGGGCTGACTGATGGGAGAAAATATTTGGCAATGATACATCTGATAAAGGGTTAATATCTAAAATATATAAGGAAATCATACAACTTAACAGAAGGAAGAAAAACAATCCAATTAAAAAATGGGTAAATGACCTAAATAGCCACCTCTCCAAAGAGGATGTACAGATGGCCAAGAGTCAAACGAAAAAATGCTCAAAGTCACTAATCATCAGAGAGATGTAAATTAAAATGACAATGAGGTAGCACCTCACACCTATCAGAATAGCTACCATCAACAAATCAACAAGTGCTGCCGAGGATGTGGAGAAAAGAGAACCCTAGTACACTGACGTTGGGAATGCAGACTGGTGCAGCCATTATGGAAAACAGTATGGAGTTTCCTCAAAAAATTAAATATGGAACTGCCATTTGACCTAGTGATCCCACTTATAGGAATATAACCTAAGAAACCCAAAGTACAAACCAGAAAGCATGTAATGCATCCCTATGTTCATAGCAGCAGTATTTACAATAGCTAAGATCTGGAAACAGCCCAAGTGCCATCAGTAGATGAGTAGATAAAAAAAGCCTCAGTACATTTATACCATGGAATACTATGCAGCAGCAAAAAAAGTAGAATCTCGTACTCTTTAGGACAGCATGAAGGGACCTGGAGGGTATCATGCTAAATGAAATAAGTCAGTAGGAGAAAAACAAGTTTCACATGATCTCACTCATAAGTGGAATCTAAGTAACAAAGTAAAGTGATGAACAGAGTGAATCCAGAGACTGGAAGCATGGAACAGAGTGTGGAATCTTGGAGGGGGGAGCTTGGGGTGTGGGTAGGAAGTAATCATATATGTATGCATATATGCATGGCCCATGGACACAGACAATGGGGCGGCGAGGTCCTGGGGCAGAAGGTGGGGGCAGTCTGCAGGGGTCAATTGGGGAAAAAGAGAGATGTATGTAATAATTTTAACAATAAAGAATTTTTAAAATAAATAAATAAAGGCACTAATCCCATTTATAAGGGTTCCACCCTTGTGACCATCCCGAAAGCCCCATCTCCTAAAACTATCACACTGGGATTAGAGTTTCAACATCTGAAGTTGGGGAGAGGGGGAACACAAATATTCAGTTAATTGTAATGACCATGAGGGAAAAGCCTCTTGAATTACAAAAATAATAGCTTTACTATCTTTGTGTCTCTGAAACAATAGCAACTGCCACTCCCAGACCTTGTTATATGGAAAATTAGACCCCTGGTTGTTTAAAGATTTATAGAGTTTGCTTTCTAATCTCTACAACTGAAAGCGTGGTTAAGTAACATGGAAACTGCCAGCCATTAGGGTTTTTGTAGGTTGATTTTATTTTACAAAAACATGACTTATATATTAGACCACCACAACGTAGAGATAACTCACCACCATCCCGACCTGGAGGGTGGCAGGGGTCAAACAATCCACGAGTAAAACCTCCAGTTGGTTTTGTTCAACTCCTCCCATGTATTGAGGCTGGGTGGGTGGCATCTCTTCTCCTCCATGACTGCCACCATCCCCCTGGGCGTCCAGAATCCCACTCTCTCTTTAGAGGGAGGGGATGAGGGATGACAGGTGCCTTTGGATGCTGAACAGGGATATCTAGCCCATGGAGAAAGATGAACTGGAAAAAGCCTCCAGGCACAGGTGGGTGTCCATCCTGCTGGAGGCTGAACAAGTGCCTGGCAGGCAGCCAGCCTTGGGACGCCTTTGTCTGATGGTGATGAGAAGGGCTGCAGGCATGGCACCCCTCCACAGGCTTCAGAGATACTCCTTTAAGGATCCGTGGTGGGTGTAGACCAGGCCACTCTGGGCAGATGCCCTTTTTCCCTCTGTTCCTCCATGTTCCATGAGGCCTAAGTGGTAGGGGCCCCCAGACACTTCTCTGCCTGCCCCTCCTGGTCTCCCTCAGTTCCTTCCCCCTGGTATCAGCCAGGTGTTCCAGCATGACTGCTCCTTGGCACCTAGGCTGCCACCGTCATGCTGGCTTCCACAGAGCGGTGGCACAGAAGGCACTGCAGTGGACCTCTGTCCTTTTGGAGTGACCCATCAAAATCCCCTCCTGTCATTGAAGGATTTCCCACGCAGCAAAGCCTTCCTTCTGCTGTAGAAGCAAAAGTATCAACTATTCTCCCAGATCCCTTCACTGCTAGGGCACCAGCATGTGCCTCAGAGGTGACCAATCAAATGCACCCGCCTTGGGCTTGAACGCAGGCTGGTAGAGAATACACTCTGGCAGAGGGTGGCAGCAGTGACCCTGCACTGAGTTTCCCAGGCAGTCATGGCTGCAAAGGCCTCTATGCTGTGCATCCAGCCGTCAGCCCTGGAGGCAGCAGCATCCTCAAACAGGCTGCTTTGGTGGCAGGTGTCTGACTGTTCCTGGCCTGGCTGCTGCTGCTAGATCCTCCTGGCCATTTTCCAAGCCTCTCTGTCCAACATTCTCAGCTATTCTGAGCTGCCCTACAGCCTTTCAATACATTCTTTTTCTTTTCCTTTCCTGTGTGTGTGTGTGGGGGGGGGGGGAGGTATACATTCGATACCACCCCATCCTTTAAGTTGCCTAAAAAACATTAACATGAGGCTGTACCTCGTTAAATCTGGAAATACTAATAAATAGAGGAATTACATGAGAAAAGAAAGCAAGATTAAAAGTAGCATAGTGGGTGCCCAATTTTAAAAAGTTAAGCTCTTCCAAAGGAGGTTTTTCACAGGGAAGAGAGAGCTGAGTCCTGGTTCCGTGCCTTATTGACTAGTTTCAGAGGTTTAGCATTCAGAGCTCTACTAGAGAAACACAACCAGTGTGTGTGTGGAGAGAGAGAGAGGAGAGAGAGAGAGAGAGAGAGAGAGAGAGAGAGAGAGAGAGAGAGAGAGAGACCTGTTTCAAGGAACTGGCTTCAGCACTGTGGTGGGGCTGCAGGTCTGAAATCCTCAGGGCAGATTGTCTGGAGAGGAGTTGGAAATGCCTGGGCAGGAGCTGAAGCCGCAGCCACAGGCAGAATTTCTTCTTCCTCAGGAAACCTCAGCTTTGCTCTTAAGGCCTTTCAACCGTTACCAGTTACTCAACAGCAATCTGATACAAAACAAACACTAGAATGCTATTATTTGCAAAACGTTAGAAATGAAATATTTTTATAATTAACCTTTAAACTTTACACCAAAAATAAAATTTTATTACATAGAGAGCTCAGCACACAGGATGAATGCTTTTTTTTATCCATTTGAGAAAATATCAAATTGCCACAAAAGAATTAAATAACATTGTGTATACCAAAAAATAACAAAAAGGATGTTTCTGTTGTACTTTACAGAATCACAGTTCACCAAAATATAGGGTGGGACAATAGTAGGTTTACTGTTATTCATATGGAAAATAATACAATAATAAATAAATAATAATGCAAGAATAAACTGTTTTGTATACTCACAACTGAAAACCGACTTTTGCTCCACCCTATATTTCCATTTAAGAATGGAGAATATAGGGTATTACCTGCAAAAAGTGTATAGACCTCAATATCTAATACTATGAAAATGTAACAGGTAACTTGGGGTATGCAATTACAGTAAGTGTCAAATGCTAATATATATATACTAGGGGCCCGGTGCACAAAAATTTGTGCACTCGGGGTGGAGGGAGTCCCTCAGCCCGGCCTGTGCCTTCTCACAGTCTGGGACCCCTCAGTGGATGTCCTATGATGGCCCCAGTCTGCCAGGCGCCTTTTGTGTGTGTGTGTGTGTGTGTGTGTGTGTGTGTGTGTGTGTCTACCTGCCGGGGGCCTGCCCCCAGGCACACCGTGGAGGCTTGGAGCAGGCACCCCCTCTATGATGATCTCTCAGACTCTTGCCCTCCCCTGCATGTTATTCTCTTTTTTGAGCGTGGCCAGGGCTGGGTGCGGCCTGCCTCCCAAGCTTGCCTACTGCCCATCTTCCTCCAGCCACCAGAAAGCAGGGAAAACCCCGCCTCGTGGTCAGGCCAGCCTTTTCCTGCTCCCTGATCCTCGGAAGGGACCTGGGAAGCCGCCAAG
>PVJC01039611.1:0-16179 GCA_004026665.1 Murina feae | reverse complement strand
TTTTTTTTTTTTGTCTGAAAGCCATTACAGGTTAAACATTAGAACTAAAATATTTATAACCAAGGAAATAGTGACTTTATGACTCATGATCTTTATATGTTTCACCGTTTTTCAGAGATTCAGAAGAATAATGTAACATTCAATATTAGAATAAAAAGCAGCATTCTTTTGAGAAAGGAAAGAATACCATTTTGTGTGTGTATGTGTGTGTGTGTGTGTGTGTGAAAAACATCCAATATAACATAACTTCACATTCATTGAATACTTTATACAGCGTGTCACTTTACCCCCTCACCTGCCACCCCCCGCCAAGTAATTCTTATACCAACACTATGAGAAAGAAATTACCCTCACTTTTTAGATAGGGAAACTGAAGGATAATAGAATGTGCTCAGAGACACATAGTAAATTGGCCACTGTACTGGGATTCTGGGAAACAAAGATGAATTAATCTTGGCCTCAACCCTTAATGAGCTCACAATCCAGTGAGAGACAGATAGCTACCCTGGTAATAATTGTCAGAATGGAATTTTAAAGCAAAGTGCTCTGGGCACACAAAGAAGGGAGTGATTAATTTTTTCTGGGGATAATGCCCTTCTTTTCTCATAGCTTCTTTCTGTAGAATAACCTGGATGGATGAAGCTACATAAAGAATCTATTAAAGCTTAAAACATGATGATATATCCTCATACCTGGTTCTACTAAGGTTACTGAAAGTGAATGAAGCTTGATCTAAAATCATTCAGGATTTTAACAGTATAACGCAGAAAGCACTGGGATAATATTTGGGAAGGTTAAATTGACCTGTAAGGCTTGTAAGTAGATATGACGCCTTACATCAGAAAAATAGAGTTTCCAGGCTTTTAAGTACTTATTTTTAATCCTTGAAATATTTTTTGGTATGTTTTGAAACTTTACTTGTTTCCTTTAATTTTTGAAAAGCTGAACATATTTTTAATGTTTTTTATAGATACGTTTAAATGGATATGAACATAGACTATGAAATTACCAGTATGTTTGCAATATAATGTCTCTGTGGAAGATTCTAAGGAAATTTCATGAACTTCTTAGAAATCAAATACATGTATTCTACATTTTTTGTGAGACATTTTAACTCATATATATATATATATATATACACTAGGGGCCCAGTGCACAAAAATTTTTCCCCTCCGGGGGGGGGGTCCCTCAGCCCGGCCTGTGACCTCTCACAGTCTGGGACCACTTGGGGGATGTCCACCTGCTGGCATTCCTGGCCAGCCTGGGTGAGGGGTTGAGGGCCGTTTTCAGGCTGCCCACAGCTCCCATTGACCCAACATCCCAGCGAGGCTGGCTGGAATAAGGTTTCTGGGATTTATTTATCTTCTATAATTGAAACTTTGTTTTCTTGAGCGGAGGCCTAGTCAGGCAACAAAGCCTCCTGTTTGCTTCAGCTCTGTGGCTTCTATAATTGAAACATTGTTGCCTTGAGCAGAGGCCCGGCCAGCCTAGGCAGGCAGTTTCAACTCCATCGCTGGTGCAACAGAAGCCTCCTGTTTGCTCTAGCTGCCAGCCTCCATCTTGACTGGGTTAATTTGCATATAGCCACTCTAATTGACTAGTGGGCATGGCTTAGCTGGTGGGAGTGGTTTGGGTATCTTGGAGTGATGGTTAGTTTGCATATTACTCTTTTATTAGATTAGATATATTAATGATCTCACAGGAATTAAAAGATGCCCTTTTTTAAGCTACAGTTTTGAATGTTGAATATAGAAAATAGGGAAACATTTATACTTTAAGGTCATGCATTTTTAGCCAAAGTATGTATTGGTATTTTATTTTGCAGTTATGATTTTGGATGACAACATGCAAAAACTGAAGACTCGGTGTTTAGGAAATATTGTGGTAAAGTAAGTAAAATTGCAATACTACTATTTAAAATAGCAAGAATTGAAATATAATTTTAATAAAATGAAATACTTGCAATGAATGATGTTATTAGTGAGAAGGTAACAGAACGAGCTTGAATACGGTTTCAAAATACACAGTGCCAATACATATAACTTATACATGTAAGTCCCATAAATTAGAACAAATTTTGCTACGATTTTTAAAAATTGTATCTAAAATTGTTATATATATATTATTTTCCTCTTTTTGACAAACATTTTAGGTTGTTGAACCTAATTTGGTTTATTGTTGTGTATCACTGTTTTTCCTTAACTCTGTTTCATGAGCATTTTAACTTTTTCTCTGCTTCTTAAAAATGTTTACCCCCATTCTAAGCCTCTTAGTCACTTTTTAATACTTATGTTCATAAATAATTCTGAATGAACATCTTTGTGTTGCCTTTTCTCCCTTTCTAATAATTACTATAGTATTGAATAGTTTTCTAAAAGCGTAATTACGGAGTCAGACACTAGCATAATATAAAATTCCTGACTCATCAAGTATAATTTGCTGCTAATATTTTTGTCATTGTTCATTTGATAGACAGAGTGCTAAAATCTGAAAATATTTAAATGTGCCTTGATTAAATCAATACTTTAAAATTACTATGCTGATGGGAGCTGAAGTAGAAGTTGACTAAGCTGGGAGACACACAGAATGTGCCATTATCTTTTCTTTATTTCAAAATAATTTTTAAAATCCCAACCGAGAATATGGGTTTTTAAAAAAAAATTTTTGAGAGAAAGAGAGAGATTGCCTCCCGTTGATCATCTGACCAGGATTGAACCTGCAACCAAGGTATGGGTTCTCAGCAAGATTTGAGCTCACCACCTTTTAGTTTGCAGGACGATACTCCAACCAACTGAGCAACCTGACTAGGGCAGAATGTATCATTTTAATAACTGACACTATTCAACATACTTCATATGTTGCTTTAGTGCCTCTGATTTTGGAATTATACTGAATGGTTTAGTAAATTTTAATGGTGTGGTTTAAGAAGAATGAACTGCTATAAATAAAGAACATAACAGGTTTGTTTTCCCATTTATTTGGAATAATTTTTTTATTTGCATTCTCATATTGGTAGCAGATTGTCTCAGGTTAATAAGACATTTTAAATTCTGTGAAAAGTAAGTGAAAATAGTAATTTAAAAAATATATTTCTTCATGTAGAAATACTTTAATTTTACAAAATGCTAATAGAGAAGATACACATTCTGATATAGTTCTCTTCAGATTCTTATGTTATCAGTAAACTTTTATTAAAAGTTTAAATTTTAAAACATCTTTTTGGTAAACGGAAAAGGTAAATGTTGAATATACTAATTGTTCCCACATTTTTCTGAATCAGAATGCATATAAACATAAAGCTAGTTGAAATTTGACCTGTGCGGGGGAAAATGTTGTGGTTAGCAGGAGGGCTTGCTAAAGAATTAATCTGAACAAGATTGTCAGTAGATGTTTAGTGTGCTTAGGGAAGCACATGGTTTTGAGAGCCTTTGAAGGAACTCCAGCAGCATACATCTATATACATAAAGAGGTAATATGCTAATTGGTCCTAAAGGTGTCACAGTCACGACCACTAAGGAGGAGGCTGCCTGCACCTGCGCAGCAGGGCGTTGCTCCCAGAGACAGTTGGAAGCAGGTAGGCACCTGCAGGAGGTCTGTGCCTCACCATTCCTTCGCCACTCACCACTCGCACTCAGAGCGCCCAGCTGCTCACCTGCCTGGGGAAGAGCACAGCACAGCACAGCAGGCAGGAGGTTTCCATGCTGTCCTCTGGCGCCACATTGCTCCAGAGATGGGGTGGAAGCAGGACAGCCCAAGGCAACTCGAGGGACTGAGGGTGGGGCTTGAATTGGCCAGAGAAGGCCTGAGGGATTGAGGGACTGGGCCAGGCATGCTGGAGATCTGCGGGTTTCAAGGCAGGGTGGTGGGTAGGTGGGCAGGCCTCGTGAATTTGCATGCTGGGCTCCTAGTTTTTATATAATCTCCCAACTAGATAAGTGAGTCACCTATTTTATAAGGCAACTTTCGCAAGATCTCAGTGGTGGCATTTGATATCAGCATAAAATTCTCATATGCTCGTCTTTCTAATTATCAGTGGCTTTGCCCCATATCCATTCCAAAATAATATCCTATATAATAAAAGCCCAATATGCAAATTGTCTGGAGTGGAAGTTTAACCGCTCGCTATGATGTGCACTGGTCACCAGGGGGTGGCGTGGAACATGGCGAGTATTTGTGATGTGGTGCTGGCAACGAGCAGCAGTGGAGGTGCTACTGGCCCTGATGGGCCCGGATGAGAGCCAGACCACAGCAGGATGGTGGAGGAAGTGAGCAGGCAGTGTCAGGCCAAGGCAGGTGCCAGTGGGGGACTGATCACCCTCCCAGTTGTCCCACAGACAGCAACCAGTGGCAGTAGTGGGGATGGGAAGGCAGATCTGCTGCCCAGCTCCCAGGTGCTGAGGGAGTGGGGTGGGGGGCCCAGCCCTGATCAACTGCCCTGCAGGCAGGATGATGGCGTAGGTGAGGAGGAAGTGCTGACACTTCCATTATAGAGAAAGGGCAAATAGTAATACTAAAATATTTCTTCTAATTATTTTCCTTTCAATGTGCACAAATCCATGCACTGGGCCACTAGTAATATAATATTACCCCACAGAAACTATAATTATTTTTTCTTGAAGCCATTAGTGTTCCTTCAACTAATTGAAGTAACATGACTACTGCCAAAAGCATTCTAGTTTAGATTGTTGTCATTTCAGACTGATTTTCCTATCTCTCTATTTCAAAACAGGGAATTTTATTGTTCAAATCTGGGATTTTTGAGATTTCATTATAAATTATTTGAAGATACAATGTGTAATGATGTGCAGTAGACTTTGATTCTTTCCTTAAGTTAATAGTGAAACTACGTATTTGAAAATATGATCTAATGTAAATATATAATTATATTTAAAAGGTAAAGTAAAAATATTCAGAAAAATAATTATTATCACTATCTCCTTTTTAATAGAATGGTTTTTGAGACGTTATTTCAGGAACTCATTTTTGTCCGTGAGAGCAAGGATTTCCTTTTGAAACTCATGCTTCCAGTATCCCAGTCTAACTCCTTGACCTGGCAATTATCGCTGCATTCCAGTGGCTGCTTGCAGTATTCGTAAGATGTTCTCATATTTAGCATCTGATCTATCAAGAAGAATTGTTTGTGTCGGTCTGCTAGTTGTCTGGTGTGCCTTTTCTAAAATGGAAAAAGGTCAATGAATTATTTTTAAAAGCGCTTAATACATAAATAATTAATTGAACTAAGTGAAAGGAAAAAAAGCACAACTTCTTAATAAAAATTACTGTGATTTTTAAAAAACGCTATGTAATTTAGAGATAATCATTCTTTCTCTGTGGACCACACTTTATTTTTTTTAATTAATTTATTATTCTTTGTAAAGAACATTTTAAAGAAGGTCTGTGATCCAGGAGCAAGGTCTTCTCCAGAGACCAGCTGTATGGCCGCTGAACCCCTTGGTGACCTGTAAATGGTGTTTGATTAGAGATTATATACAATGTCCAAGGTCTACTAAGTATCTGACATTCTAAACTCTAAGAAATGTATAGATCCTCAAATTTTAGAAATACGTAATCAACATATTTAATTAAATATCTATAACATTTTACATTATAACAACTTCATTGTCAATGTAGTCTTCATTTTTTTTTTTTTTTTTTTTTTTTGTAAATAATTTTTAGGCTGTACTTTTTCACTTCCCATGATTCCTGAATATGTACAATGGTAGCAGGGAAATAACCAATGGTAAACTATGTATGTGACTTTTTGTCAAATGATTTCAAAAGCAAATTTACAACTTCCTATTTTTTAGAAAATGTTCCAGTTTATTGTTACATTGTTATATTTTATTTTGCTTTCCTGGATGAGGGGAACGGCCACTAGAAATAAAAAGGATTCAGTCCATGAAGGCCTTAAAACTGAGCTGGCATCAAAAGCTACTGCTGGGCATGCTCTGTATAATAATTAGGTGGAATAGCCTTTGAAAGAGCAATATTTCCTCATGCCATTTATGTTCACTAATTATATTACAGTGATTAGGAAGAATAGAGGGGAAAATTTGCATGGAATATTTGAAAAATATGGGGCTCAAACTATATTAAAATAAATCAATAAAAATAATGAGATTGTTTTAATCCTAACTTTGTTTTTTGTAAATATACTTGTTTTACGATAAAATCTATTGTAAATAGTATAAAAAAGATATAAACTATTTCTGGCACTTTTTAAAAAATTTGCAGCTATAGGGATGTTTCCATACTTTATAAGATACTAAATGTAATAATTCATTTTATTATATTAACATGACTCAACCCAAATCACAAAAGTGATATGTAGTAATTTTGAGCAAAATGCTTGATCCCCTTTGGTATTTCAAACTCCTTTGTTAAGGCTTTCTAGAAATTTCAGCTTTGCTCTCCTGAGGATTCCTTAACTGGAAGATAGGCATTTTAGTGATTTCTAAACCATTGCAGACTTTAAAGTGCAATGAACATGAGTCCTGCAGTTTTCATAGATTACTTGCATTCACAGGATTAACCTTTCTCATAGAAAATGACATGACTGCACAGTTATTAGAAAATTCCTTTGATTTTGAAACTTACTCCAGGCATTTAATTTAGTGGGAAAGTTAGGATATCTGAATTTCTATGAATACAAAATGTTCATGAATTTTAGAAGGTGCTCCTGCAACTGCATCCAGAACTCAAAATTAAGAAATAAAAATAGGAGTCAGTAATTTCCAGTCAACACAAAGCAGAGCATGAGAGAACATTTTAACTGTAATTGCCTTCCTGAGTGCCACAGTGCTTGCTGTTATTAAAGCCGTAGGTCTCTGGCCTTCCACTCTCGTGGGCAGACATTTTCTCTTACTAGATCCAGCGGTTGCTATTAGAAGTGTGGCTTGTTTGCCTCCTGCTGTTTCCATGGCCTGTGCCCTGAAGGTAGTGCTGGATGTGAGAGAGCTGTATGGCACGGTCCCAATGCCTTTTACTCCGGTGTCTGCCAATTTCTCAGCCTCCAAATAATGAACTTTGGGCCCTTAATGATGTTAGTTTACATCTTTACAGCTTAGAAGAGTGATTGAGTCATTGTGTTGCTGTCTTTGGGGAGGGTCAAGACAGCTTTCTTTTTTATCAGTGTATCCTTTGCATAAAATCAAGAATGTCATACAATTGTAATGCTGTTCTTTTCTAAATCTCATTTACAGATTTTGGTATAATCGTTTAAAACCTTATTACATGGGCTGTGGGACAGGCATTATCCTCATTTTAAACCCAGGTATCTAAACATCATTAGTAGTTATATAGCTGAAATCCACATTTATTGCCTTCTCATTTGTCTGCCCAGAGAGAAAGAAATTATGGCCTAGTTTCTTCTGGGAAGATAAATAGCAACTTCATATGAAAACTTTGAGTAAAGCCTACAGAAACCATAGAAAATATTGGCAGTGCAAAGTTGCAAACTATCTTCAGATTCTCTAGGGAACAGGAGTTATATGTTCATTTTACTTCTGTTACCACATAGGTTCCTGACGGAGCAATGACTATAGACCATCTTTTATATGGCATTGAGAATAGACCATCTTTTATCGTTAGGAAGAATCCAGAGGAGGCCCAGCTGTGAAGCAAAGCAGGCTGGTTCTAGTGCCAGGTCTTGGGCCTTTGATTGATAGGTTTGAGGCATGCTGACTTCAGCTGCTGCTTATTTGAGAGATTTTAGCAAAGTCTGAAGCTTGAGCCAGGACAGGCCATTCAGATGGAAAAGCAGCTGCAAATAGCCTGAGTGGGGCTGCAAATTGGATGGGTGGCATCTTAGAGAATCACCAGGGCAGAGGGAACAGTGTGAGCCAGGCTGATGGAAACTCAGACATGGCAGCCAGTCACCTCAGGGATAGGGTGGAGTCTCAGCATAGGAACAATGACCCATATGAGCAGTCCTGTCTTGGAGAAAGTTGCCACAAGTTTTTGCTCTGATGCCAGGCAATCCAGTTCCTCCCGTATCCCTGGATCTCCCCGAGGCTTTGCCCCAAAGCTGGAACTTAGAGGGAGCATGTCCATGTAAGTTCATCTGATGGCTCTTTAAGAGGAATTTCCTGGGTCTCTGTCAGGCTCCTTGTCTTTCAGCCATAATCCCTGCTAGTTTTTACAGCGGGGACTTCTCTCCCAGCTCTGACGATCCTGGGATGGAGATCTGGTGAGTGACCAGGACCCCTTGCTCCTCTTGGGAGGCCTCTGCAGCCAAGATATCTCCATAGGTTAAAAAAAATCACATGTGGGTGTTGAAGCAGCCTCTTCTGCACCTCTCACCCTCCTACCAGTCTCAATGTGCTTTTGTCTTTACTTGTCTAGTTGTAGGACTTCCATTTAGCCGTCTTTCAGGTTGTTCTGTATTTTAGTTATAATTTTGATGTGGTGTGAAAGCCTGTGAGAACCAACGATTACCTATACCACCATGTTGGTTCTCTCAACATTAAGCTCTTTGGAAAGTACAAATTCTATGAGGAACTCCTGATTTATGACTTGAAATGTTGTAACAAACCTTCCTTTTTCACTCTGCTTGGAAGATTGGAAGAGTTGGAGAAAATATCACAGGGTGATAATATTTGATTTTGGATTTGAAGGATGAGTGTAGGCAACAACTAGCATATGTCTTAGTATTTTCCTAAATTTTCCTTCCTTCTGCCAATCTAATATATTTTTGTTATTATAACTACACACACACACACACACACACAAATATGTCCTTTTTCTATCACTTCAGAAAAAGAGCCCCAGTGTATCCTCTATTCCAGAAGGAAGACCTGAATGTAATATAAAATGATAATTAGGATGGCAATGAGGAAAGTGATAGTTTGGAATACTCTAAAACTTGTGTTCTCTCTGCTCTCTAGCTGATACACACATCACTTCTGTTTGGAGGTTATTGCTTCTCTTACTTTTTTTTACTTTATTGATATACTAGGGGCCCGAGGTACAAAAATTTGTGCACTCAGGGGAGTCCCTCAGCCTGGCCTGTGCCCTCTCACAGTCTGGGACCCCTTGGGGGATGTCCACCTGCTGGCATGCCTGGCCAGCCTGGATGAGGGACTGAGGGCTGTTTGTAGGCTGGCCAAGCCCCCCTGTGGGGACCCTTACCCCATGGGGGTGAGGGGATGAGGGCTGTTTTCAAGCTGCACACAGTCCCTTCAGGGTTCAGGTCCCTACTGGGGTGCCTGGCCAGCCTGGGTGAAGGGCTGAGGGCTGTTTTCAAGCTGCCCACAGCTCCCATTGACCTAAGGTCCCAGTGAGGCTGGCTGGAATCAGGTTTCTGGAGTTTATTTATCTTCTATAATTGAAACTTTGTTGCCTTGAGCAGAGGCCTAGTCAGGCAACAAAGCCTCCTATTTGCTTCAGCTCCATCGTTTCTATAATTGAAACATTGTTGCCTTGAGCAGAGGCCTGGCTGGCCTAGGCAGGTAGTTTCAACTCCATCGCTGGTGCAAAGGAAGCCTCCTGTTTGCTCTAGCTCCGTGGCTGCCGGCTGCCATCTTGGCTGGGTTAATTTGCATACAGCTGCTCTGATTGGTGGGTGTGGCATGGCTGGTGGGCGTGACTTCGCTGGTGGGCGTGGTTTAGGTGTCTCAAAATGATGGTTAATTTGCATATTACTCTTTTATTAGATTAGATGTTCACAAATTCTGGAACCCTCTCTTTACTTAAGGACTACTAAATTGCATCTTCCAAGATTCTTCATAGTCCCTTTTTAATATTCAAATAACAACATCTGAATTTTTAAAGATACCAGAGTTTATTAGTGAAGAACATAGAACATTTGTTTATTTTATACCACTAATTACCAAATGCAATTTCTCATCTTGCTTTTTATCTTGTTCTTCAATATACCTGGCAATAATGAAGTAATTTTCTGGGAGAACCTTAAAAATGACTTGTGATAAACACTTAATGCCATTTCCAGAAGGTCTGTACCTTGGCTAGTGTTAAAAATCTTTTCTTCTAAGTAGCTCTCCTAGCAGTATAGGGTTTAACCCCTTGCTGTGAAACTTCCCTGACAAACATCTTAAATGTGTACATATTGTTATTTCATTTACATGATGGATAGACATCATTCATGACAGCCTCCCTATTATATTATAAAGAATACACACATCTTCCCTATGTCACTGGACTCACTGTGCATGCACTCACCTGTGGCGAGCCAGCACGGCCATGGCATACTCAACCCCACGTTGGGCACCATATGTGCTGAGCGAGCTCAGCCAGGTTCAGTGAGCCTGAGAGGAGGCCATGAAGGATTGAGAAAAGACAGGCAAGAGAAAAAAGCTGAGTCTGGGTGGGAGGCTGTCCTCTCTGATGGAGAGTTAGCTACAGTGCCACAGCCTGAAAGCCGTGTCTTTATTTCATAACCAGATTCCACGAGGCAAAGTAAGGGCGTGGTCAAGATGTTTACAGTATTTTCGTGGGTTTCGATCCTACTCAACTACATACACCTGAACTCTATCAAGCCCACATCACTGAGCCACATGGGACCACAGATTTGGACCATCGGCTCAAACTTACAACTATAGCTTTTGGCTATAATGGTACAGAGAGAGCTTTGCCCTCCAAGCTAGGACTTGCATGTGGCCATGAGAGGACTCTGCCCTCTCATTAGTCCGAGGCTTGAACCTGTCCAAACACTGTAGCCGCTTTCCACACTTACCTCCCCCTTGTGGGACCCTTTCTCCCAGAGATCTGCAGGGAATGGGCCTGTGGCTCCCTGGGGAGTGTGACATTGCAGCTTTCTGGTGAAGCTGCCCAAATGACATGCCTATAATGTTGGCCTTCCTTTTGCTCTTTTCCTATTTAATAACTAGCTAGTTACGATGGTATCAAGAGGAAACTGATTGGAAAAAAGAGATTTATACTACCTTCTGTTTTATTCATAGGAGTGAGATATCACATAGGTTTGTATGGTCATGAAAAGAAATAATTATAGAGGGAGGAGAGAGAATTCAAAGATTGGGGAGGCACATTGCGTGTGAACAAGATTGTTCATGGGATGTTGAATTGGAGCATTCAAGATACCTGAAAACGTGAATTGATTTGATCATGGTAGGAGGGTATTTTTCTTAAAAAAGTAATTTGGTGATGCATTTTGGCTTTTTAGATAAATGTTATACTTCTTTTTGAAATAGTGGTTGCTGCTAATATGACTCAAATGTCAAATGTGTGTACCTCGTGTGCCCTTCCCAGAAACCACAGGCATCCCTCAATGACTCTGCTATGTAGAGGTCAACTACTTCAGCTTCAATTAGACATGATCTGTACGGCAGATTTAAGGGTTACGTCTTACTTATAGGACTTGAATTGTAATTGTCCATCACACTAGAACGTTATTAGTTCTAATCAACCTGCTCTCTTTTAGTGCTTTTATAATAATTCTAACTGCTCTGTTTTTATGTCAGGTTGCCATTACCACCTGGGGCCTTTTCAGGACTCTGGAAGAACCAGGAAGCGTTCAAGCACTTATACTTTGAAAAATTTCCTGTAAGAACTTTATTATACTTTCCTTTAATCTTCTTGTAGACTTCTCTGTAGTTCTTGGCAACTTGCTCCTAAGCGTGTAGATGACAAAGCAAGATGTCTGGACCAGTTTCCAGACTTCAAGGATAATAATGCCCAAACTACATAAGGAAGTCATTTTTATATTTATTTTTGTTACTCTCCGGAATAAATTTTCTGTTTGTTTTAGCAACTTTTCATGGAATTTAACAGCCCTCCATATCAGAAAAGATTTTGTGAGAGTAAAGCTTATTTGGGCTCTCTACCAGTATATCAGTTCCTCTATTGGACTCTGTCAGAGATTGAAAGCACCTGATCAGAATTGTACACTGCCTTTAAGACCCCTTGACCACTTCCGCTCTTGGTTATTGAGCAAAAAACATGTGACTTGTCAGAAGTTGTATCTTTCCATCTCTTTTTTGTATTTTTGAAATTCTTTTCTGTGTGTTCTCTGAGTTCTTTATTTTAAAATCACATTTAAAAATGCAGACACAAGATAATGACAGCGTTCTCAACTACCAGCACCCAGCGGCCTGGATAACAAAACGTGTCTTCCTGTTTTCTGTCTTACAGTGTACCTGTTCCTCTGTGCCACCGTCATGTGCTTTATGTCTATAATAGAACTTTATTGATAATACACATCAAGTCCCACAGTCATCTTTTTGCTGTCATCTCATTTCTGTTTCCTTCCTTGAGAGATATGCATGGTCCTCACAATGCACTAGGTAAAGAGAATGTTCACAATTTCATTAAAAGGAAAAAGTGAATCTAAGTATTTAGCATTCTATCTTTTTTATTTGTGAGCGAAGGACAGCTAACCTAATCAACCAGACAAATGATAAAAATTAAAATAGCTTCCTTTAGAAAGAGACCTCACAGGCAGATGGCCTCAGTAGCCAAGATTAAACATACCCCTAAGGGACTGTGTTGAGGAAAGTTTGTGAGTATAGTTGACATCAGTCAGTCCAGTAGATCAGGCCAGTCATCAGGATACTGGTATGGTTAATTACAGCCTGCCAAAAGCAAATACTCTGTGCATGTGGTTTTAACATGCTCACATTTAACACTGAAAGCTTTTGCAATGTCCCACTTTATGTTTAAACTATAGGTAGTGAATCTGTACTCTGTCTTGTTATCCTGATCGCAAATCCCTCATCTAAGGGGTTAATAACAGCACAGAGGATTGAGTAACTTGACCATAACTTAGAAGTAACAGAGTTTACATTTGAACCCATATAATGTGGCTCCAGAGTCGCTGCTCTTGAACTAATGCTACAGATTACCTTTCTAATAGTAATTGCAGTCGTTATTGCAATTAGTGCCAATTATTGAGGACTCATGATGCACCAGGGTCTGTCCTCTTTACGTGCACCATTTCCTTCATGCCTTGCAAAAGCCTTATAAGATGAGCATACTGAGTGTGAGAAAGATTAAGAAACACAAATAGTGACTCACTGGGATCCGTTCCAAAGCCCATGCTCACAACATAGGTGTCAAGATAACTCAGAGGCATTAGCCACATAATATTTATTTCTTTATACTTATTCTTCTTGACTCTTCATTCTACATGACTTCTGGACTAGTGAAGATGTACTGCTCCCTTGAGTTGATTAAAAATTTAATTTCATACTGACTACTCTGTTTCACTGAAGCAAGATTTTAGTCCTAATCCATGTTAATAAACTGTGCTCTGTTTTATAATTATTCATGGAGAGATTTAAAGCTTTTAATTGTTAGTACAATTAGAGAATAAATCTGCCAAAGAATTACTTGACAATACCAAATTGAAAATATTGAGCTATTAATTTTCACTTTAAACAAAGAAATTTGGTTCATAAACTTTATAACTCTAAGTTCAAAAGCTTAACTCAAACACATATAAGAACATTTTAATTTATTCCTGGTTATTAGTGGAGCAAAGAGTTTCTATTAAGCTTTCAACAATCCAAAGTAATTTATTTTCATAGGCTAGTTATGAAAAAAGTCAAATGTATACAATAAATTAATTTTGTGACATTCTATCAGCCTTAAAAATGATTATATTACCCAATAGTATATGCTAATTAGAGATTATTTATTCTGATTTTCAGGGATATTATGACACCATGGATGCTGGTTACATGGATGAAGAAGGTTATTTGTATGTTATGTCACGAGTTGATGACGTGATAAATGTTGCAGGTCACAGGATTTCGGCAGGTGCCATTGAAGAGGTATTGATGAATGTTGGTCTTCTATGCTGGGTAATGTTTAGGAACAGAGCTGAGCCAAAGTCAGTATTGAGTTTAAATTATTCAATCTGGAAAATCACCACACCCTTCATTTGAAGCAGGGGCTAGGTTACTCTAGTATCTCACCCTACTTCTTCTCCTGTGGTTTTTCATGTTCTTCATATGCATCCCCATTTCTGTCTGAGTGATAGTACGAATCTTTATTTATATTATGTTATTTATGGGGCAGTCTATATACACTTGTTTTTTGATACTTGCTCCTTGACTTCTTCTAGCTTCTAGATTTTTCTCTTGCTTCATAACCAGGTTTGTGTAGTCTTAAATTGGTGTAAATTTAAACATTTTATTATACTCTTAAATCATGAGAATTTTCTGCCAATATAAGTTACACAAAGTACCCAGAAGAGATTTTTTAAATGTTTTAATTTTTCACCTTTACATAGAGTAAAATCCACTTTTTGTTGTATAATAATAATATGAGCTTTTTTTTACTTGTATACATTCTTGTAATCATCACCATAAAAGGGATACAGAAAAATTTCAACACTATCAAATTCCCCCATGTCATTTTCCTACTCTGATCCTCTCTATTTCTACCCTGCCTGGTACCCACTGAATTTTTTGTTTCATTATTTATGCATTGTCTAGAATGTCCTATAAAGATATAATACACAGTATGTAACCTTTTGGAACTGGGTTATTTCATTCAGGAAAATACATTTGAGGTCCATCCCAGTAATTGTGTATATCAGTAATCTGTCCCTTCATATCGCTGTGCAGTATTCCATCACATGGCTGTGCCAACCAGTTTATGTACCCATTCACCTAGTAAGGGATATTTAGATTGTTTCTAGCTTGAGGCAATTATAAATAATGCTGGTATATATATTCAAGTATAGGTTTTTTGTGCAAAAATTACTTTTTACTTATCTATACTAATAAAAGGCTAATATGCTAATTAGACCAGATAGACTGGACATCTTCTGGGCGTCCGTCTGAACAAAATCATGGTGATGGGAACAGAGGCGATTAGGGGCAATCAGGCACAGCAGTCAGGGGCGATCAGGCTGGCAGGGGAGAGTGCTTAGGGGCAATTGGCAGGCAGGCGAGTGGATAGGGATGATCAGACAGGCAGGCAGAGAAGTTAGGGGTGATCAGATAGGCAGGCAGGTGGATGAGCGATTAAAAGCCAGTGGTCCTGGGTTGCAAGAGGGATATCTGACTGCCAGTTTAGGCCCGATGCCTAAACCAGTAGTTGGACATCTCCTGAGGGTCCCAGGTTGGAGAGGGTCCAGGCCAGGCTGAGGGACCCTTCCCGCCATGCATTAATTTTGTGCACTGGGCCTCTAGTATATGTATAAAAGCCTAAAAGACCAAATGACTGAACAACCAAATGACTAGTCACTATGATGCGCACTGACCACCAGGGACAGACACTCAATGCAGGAGCTGCCCCCTGGTGGTCAGTGTGCTCCCATAGCGGGAGTGCCACTCAGCTGACCAACGGGCACCAGGCGGAGGCAGCAGGCCAAGCGGGGCTGGAATGAGTAGGTGTGGCACAGCACCCTGCCCCAGCTCCGGCTCCTCCCTGGCCACTTCTCGTACTACTATATCCCCCGAGGGGTCCTGGATTGTGAGAGGGCTCAAGTCAGGCTGAGAGACCCCACCAGTACACAAATCTGTGCACCGGGCCTCTGGTTTATGATAAATACCTATAGACTACTAGGTTATGTGGTAAGTGTATGTTCAGGTTTAAGAAAAATGCTAAACTGTTTTCTAAAATGGCCATGTCATTTTACATTCCCACCAGCATTGCCAGGGTTCCTCTTTCTTCCCATCTTCATAAGCACTTGTATTTGTCATTATTTTTTTATTTTCACCATTTGAATATATATGTAAGAGTACCTCATTGTGCTTTTAATTTCTTTGTCTGTAACGGCTAATACATTGGACATATTTTCATATGCTTACTTGCCATCCTTATATCTTTTTTTTTTGGTGAAATATTTGTTAAAATCTTCCACCCATTTTTTAAAAAATTGGGTTGTTTTATTATTGTTAAGTTTTGAGAGTTCTTTAAATAATCTGGATACAAGTTCCTGGATATGAGCTGTGCAAATATTTTCTTCTAGTCTGTGACTGGCCTTTTTATTCTACTGAAAGTGTTCTTAACAGAGCAAATGTGTCTTTTATATTGGTACTAGAAGCCCAGTGCATGAAATTCATACACTGGGGGAGTGGGGAGGTCTCTCAGCCCAGCCTGTGCCATCTCACAGCCTGGGACCCCACGGGGGATCCCTCATTTCTTACTGCCTGCCTGCTTGCTCCTTACTGCTCGGCTCACTGCTCCCTAGCGGCAGGATCCTTACAGCTTGGCTGGCTGCTCCTTAGTGCTGCCGTGGAGGCGGGAGAG
>PVJC01039610.1:0-16166 GCA_004026665.1 Murina feae | reverse complement strand
AGGAAAGAGGGAGGGAAGGAAGGAAGGAAGGAAGGAAGGAAGGAAGGAAGGAAGGAAGGAAGGAAGGAAAGAAGGAAGGAAGGAAGGAAGGAAACGTGAGAAAAATATGGTGACTATCTCATTTTAGTATCAGAAAGGACTTTAAAAACATAAAACATTGCCTGGCCAGTGTGGAACCAGGTCACAGTTCAATTCCCAGTTAGGGCAGGAGCCTGGGTTATAGATCAATTCCCAGTATGGGGCAAGCAGGGGGCAGATGATCAATGATTCTCTATCATCATTGATGTTTCTATCTCTCTTTCCCTCTCCCTTCCTCTCTGAAATCAATAAAAATAAATATGTATAAAAAGCATTTATCCAGAGAAAATTATCTGCGTTATGTTCAAAGATTTTTATAAAGAATAGTCAACACAGAGATATATGCAACACGTCCCCCCTCCCCCCCAAAAAAAATTCAAACAGCAAATAATTGCCTAAGCAAGATGGCATCTTATGAACCACCTCATGACTTCCCTTTTCACTTGGAATCAAATCAAAGTAAGCCCATCCATGACCCACTGTCTTTCTCTTCACTTCATCTTGTCCTTCTCTCCCCCTCCCACTCCAGCCACGCTGCCTTGAACCAGAGACCCGCTGTGGGAGAGGCACAAAGGCAGGCAGGCGGGTGGGGATTCACACTCAGACTGGCTCAGAATAGAGATATTTCACTTTCCTCTGCCCAATGTGTATATTTCCCTTGGGAACCCTCCTGAGTTATGGCTGCAGTCGGGGCAAGATTTCTAGCTATCAATTCCGTGTCATTGGTGCCCTGACCTAATGGTGTCCAACATCTGGCTTCCAGTCTCATCCGGTGCTTAACATGCATGAGCCAGTTGGGTGACTCCACACCTTGACCTTAACTCTCCCCACAGTCACAGCCCTAGACGACCATCAAGATCACCTGAGGGACATTAAAAAGTACCCAGCCCAGGCCCCACCTCCAGAGGCTGTGATCTTATTGGTCTGGCACTGGAGGCTGTAAATGCTCCCAGGTAATCTGAATGCCAGCCAAGGTGGAAAATCGTTGCTGGGCATGTGGTGGTCTCATGTCCGGGTGGCAAGCATTTGCTATGGCTTAAGCTGGTTTGAGCTCTTCCGTCATTGGTCTGAAGTAAGCTATTTGGTTAAATTTTGTTAGCAGACAGCACTGGCTCAGTCACTTTGCTAGTTTAGCAGTTAAGTCCTTGCTTTCTTTGCTCTTCAAAGTCTGGGTTTCAGCCACAGGTCTGTAGGGTTTTAGATATAAAGCCTTGTAGGTCTTGTACTGAGCATGTGGCTGCCAGGAGGCACGGCGGCTTTCTCCCTGTGGTACTTACCATCCTCACCAGCTGCTGTCTCACTTCTCTCCCCGTCCTGGGAGGCCCCCCTCTTATAATTAGTTTAGATTACTATTTCCTACCCTAGGGCATAGAGGATTAACGACAGGGGTCGAGGTGCAGGGTGAATATGGAATCACCAAAAACACCTCGAATGCAGGTCAAACCGAATCTGGCTTTGATCTAAGGTAAACAAGTTTGGTGTTTTTAAAAATGTGTTTAAATGCCTCACTGCTACACCACATTTCAAAATTCAGAAAGACCATAGTTAAGAGACAGATCATCCCGAGACAGATCATTTCTACGCAGCCTCCAGCTCTGAGTGTAGAGAATGAGGAAGAGTAGGGCCTGAGTAGGGCCTCAACCAGCTCTGATCACAGGCGATGCGTCCCTGGGCCCCTCCACAGTCTCACGCACGGGGCTCTAGGCTGTCTCCTGGGCAGTGGATGACACCCTGCGACAAGGAGAGGGAATCGGTTCTAGAGAGGGCCTGTGAGACCCAGGCATCTCTCTGAACTGGCTCAGCCCCCATGGGCTGCCCTATACACAGTGGGCAGTGGGACCTGTTCTACCCTTCTCATTTGTTCTGGAACTTTCCATGATCTTAGCAGCATTTATTCCGGGCGAGTTCCTGATCAGGGTGAAGACGGAAGAACCTATGCTGATAGACTGTAAAGGTCTAAGTTATAAAAAGTGCAAGAAGGGGAAATCAGAAGCTTGGCAGATGGCATGCCTAGTATGACACACTTCTGCTTCTCATTTGTCTTTTTGCCTCGGGAGAGCAACCGACTTGCAAAAGGAAAATGCAATCCAAGAAAAGTACATTAAATGATGCCACATTGTTCTTTTTAATGGGGAAGGTATCTATCTGCAAAGCTGGATGCCTCGTGAAATATCTGCTCATTTTGAGATGTCTGCCTCCCTACAGTGTTACTAACGCCAGCCCGGGCCTGGGGCTCTGGGCCCTGTGTTTCAACTCTGGGAGATTCCTGCCTTCAAGCAGAAGACAGAAAGTGCCACGAGACCTACCTAAACACGGGCTTCGCGTTTGTTAGGGAACGAAGGGCTTCCTGAACACTCTGAGTTGGTGTCTCTTTCCCTGTCCCTCCTCCTTCTCCCTCGCTTTTCTATAAGGAGTCCATGTTCTATCCTACATCCTATAACCTCTACCTCTCGTGTGGGGGTTGGCAAATCTGTTCCATAAAGGAACACAATCTCTGTCTCAAGGACTCAGCTCTGCCCTTGGAACACAAAACAGCTGCAGATAACACCTGATCCAGTGGGCGTGGCTGTGCCCCATTCAGCCATGGGCTGTAGTCTGCGGACTCCTGGTGATACCACTGCATCAAGATTGGATGAAAGTGGTGAAGGGATTGAGAAGTACTGATTGACAGTTACAAAACACAAGGATGTAAAACACAGCATAAGGAATATAGTCAACAATATTATAATCACTATGTCTGCTGCCAGGTGGGCACTAGAATTATCAGGGGGTCCACTTTGTAAAGTATATGGTTGTCTAACCACTATGTTGTACACCTGAACCCAACACAAAGTAATATGGAAAGTAAGCTAATTGAAAAATAGTTGTTGTTGTGTCTGTGTTTTTTTTTTTAATAAAAGGAAGAACGACCATGGCCTCCAGAGATGTGCTAAGGACACAGGCTCTGGCGGGTGTGTTGTAGGTGCTGGGTGGGCACATGGGGACACGTCTGGGAAGAACAGGAGTAAACAGTAACTCTCCCAAGCCTTGAGGTGGCATGTTCCCTATTTCCCAGAGGAAAGGAGGAAGCAGGGAAGGCGGAGGGAGGAGCTGCTCACTGGAGCTGTCAGATGTTATGTAGGGCTCACGACACCAAGAAAAAGGTGGTGTTGTCCCCATTTTGCAGAAAAGAGATTGAGGCCAGATGGGTGGGGCACCCAGGGCATGGAGGGAGGAAGGCGTGGCGCTGGTACTTGAGTCCAGCTCTGCCTGGCTCTGAGCTGGCATTTCCCCTACAAGCCAAGGCTTCCAAAATAAGGGGGTTCGGGCTTGGTGCCTTCTCCCTTCTAACACCTGCATCCCACACTGCAAAGCTTGGTGAGGGCGGGCCCATAGAGGAGACTCGGGCAACAAGAACCATACAGGCCAGAGGCTCCTCATATGATGCTGAACCCTCACTAAGGTGGTTGCCCACCCCACTAAGGGCCTTTTGGAAAGAGTTGTTAGCAGCCATGGCACCCATCTGTCACTTGACTTCCTCTAGAGGCAGGTCCCTACCATACAGGCCCTCATCTGGGTGCCAGAAGCTTCCCTCCTGGCTGAGCCTGAGGACCTGCCCCTCTCACTCTGGACTTTCCTTTGCTTCTCTGCCCAGCCTCCCCCCAGCCCCACTTCTGTGCAGGACCTCAGAGAGACAGAGGGAGGGGAGCACTGCTGTCCTCAGCTGCCACCCTTTCTCCTGCCTCCTTCCCATTCTTCAGGTCTCACGCCAGAGGTCAGCACTCTGACCCACCCACTCTGAAGAGATCAATCACCCTGTCCTTACTCACAGCCCTCTCTCTCATATCAATGTATCCCCTGTATTCTCTTCCCAGGTGCTTACCAGAAACTGAGACTGTCTAGTTTGTAATGTTAACTGGTTTGCATCAGCCTCCCCTCTGCAGGATGGAACTTCCTGAGTCTGCAACCTGGTTTTCCTGACGATACGATTGTCTAACCACTATGCATCCCATCTGAATGCCTAGAATGGTGTCTGTGCATGGTAGACAGTAAATAAACGAGGGAGCGAGTGAGCAAATACACATGCCCAGTAAGTTCTGTTTCCAGCAAAGACGTGAGCCCGCTGAGCGCACACGATTCTCGTCACAGAAAGCATTCAGATGACCGGGTTTTCTTCCCCCCCTGGGACTGCGCAGTGAGAACCAACCAGAAAACACTGACTACACACTTCTCCTGCTCACTGGGGGCCTCGAGCAATTACACCGAGAGGCAGGCGAAATTAACACGGGCTAACCCATAAACCCTGAAAAGCCCTGAATCTAGTTAATGAGCAATTTTTAGCAAGTCAAGCACTTTTTATGGCCGCCTCAAGCCATCTGGGAAAGCAACTGCTCTCTCCTAAATTGTGAGGTGTCTTCACTCCAGCCTCACGCCGCTGCCCAGGAGACAGCCATTAGCTAAACGACAAACTATTCTCCAGGCATCCGCACAGCATGTGTTCAGAAACAAAGCCAGAGTCTGCGGCCAGCAGCTCCTGGACTGGCCTTTTATTTTTATTTATTTTATTTTTCTAAATATATTTTATTGATTTTTTTAATGAAAGGAAGGGAGAGGGATAGAGAGTTAGAAACATCGATGAGAGAGAAACATTGAACAGCTGCCTCCTGCACACCCCCTACTGGGGATGTGCTCGCAACCAAGGTACATGCCCTCAACCGGAATCGAACCCGGGACCCTTCAGTCCGTAGGCCGACGCTCTATCCACTGAGCCAAACCCGTTAGGGCTGGACTGGCCTTTTAGATCAATGCTCCAAGGGATCCTTTTGTTTCCTTTCAAAAGGGAGAAGGATGAAAGGGTAAAGCAGAGGAACCCTCAAATACACTTGCTAAAAGGAGGCAAGTGGAAACGGCCTTGCCTGAGGAGAGCATTTAAGGGGTGCAGTGATCATTCTGAATTACTCACGCTGGACTTCATGAAGCCCTCCTACCAACACACACACCCTTCCTGACGTTTGACACTGGGGATACAGGGTTTCTACCGCCAAGATGAGGTGTGGTGAGACAGGGCGTGTCACCTGTGTCCCACATGGGGCTGAATGTTCACTGCCTGAATCATGCAGCTCGCCAGGATAGCGGCCGGTCCACAGTGACGTGCAGGCGTGTCTCAAAGCCTTAGCACACGTGCAACCATACAGAAGCACATGTGCAACCATGCAGAGGCACATGTGCAGGCACTTGTGTCCGTGAGCATACATGCAGCAGGTTGGCGTTACCATTGTTAAATACACATTTCATTTATAATAATTTTAGGCTTATAAAGATGTTGCAAAGATAATGCCGAAAATCAGCACATAACCTTTGCCCACCCAGCTTCCTGTAACGTTAACATCTTACAGAACCCCGTGCTTTTGTCAAAACTTAAACGTGAACATTGATCTGATGCTGTTAACTAAACTATAGACTTTTGGGATTTTATCTTTTTTTCTCTCTCCTTTCACTAATGTCCTTTCTGCACATCAGAATCCAATCCAGGAGACCACATGGTATTTAGGGCATTTCTGTTAAATGATTTAGGGTGATGCCTCCACTCAGTTCCCTACAAAATGGGTTTTGGAAATAGAGAAAATGGCTCTTGGGCTAATGAGACACTGAGATTTCTTCCTTCTGCCTTTAGTGTCTTTTCGCTTTAGTAAAATCACTTACGCTAAGTCTCAGTTTGCTAATGTGTAAAATGAAGCCAGTAGCAGAACTCACTTCATGTGATTGCTGTGAACACTAAATTAAGTTCTAGGAAAGGGCCTAGGGGAGGGCTGGGCACACTAGCGCTCAGTAAATGGTAGCTATTGTAATCCGCTCTTACCCGTATCCCATGTTCAGTCACCAATAAAGGAATGACCAGCAGCCAGTCCAAGGACTAGACCGCATATCTGAAAAATGTAGGTTTTGTATACAACCAATTCAAGAATTGGGCGTGGTTGTTGGGACTGGCACTACAGATTTGAATCCCGGCTTCTCCCTGGCTGGCTGGTGGTTGGATGCCAGGGCTGTGACAACCAAGCAGTGGTGATGGGAGAGGGCCACTAACAGGCAGCCAGTGGCCTTGTCCTGGCTCCTGTAAATGTCTGCAGCTCAGCATGAATGCCTGGAATGGGGGCAGGCCTAGGGTACACAGCCAGTTAGCTATAGAGCAAGCATGTCAAACTCGCAGTCCACAATGAATATTTTTGTGGCCCAGCCAATATAAGGGCATATAAGAAACATTTTAATAAAAATTTTGTAACTTAATTTTTACAATATCTTGTTGTTCATAATTATTAATAATGAACTACAATGTTCACTTATGACTCATGACTATAATTGTGTTGCATTCATTTCCCTTACGCACCTTATGTGCAGGCGCACCATTTCTCTCCACTAATACCAGCAGTGAATATTTTAGCAGCCAATTGCCATGCCATCAGTCTTGTACTGACTTGTTTGGTGTGTACAACAGGAAATATTTTGCTTTTGAAGAACAAGAAAAATAGGTTTATTTGCATTACGCTTATTAATTTGTGCAGTTATTCAGTGACTGGTAAGTTAATGTTCAAGAAAAAATATTAATTTTTATTAAAATGTTCTATTATTTTATGCTAACAATTACTCATTTATTTCAGCCCATTGTAATCAACATGCCTCTATCGAAATAAACCTACGTTTCCATGAAAATTGAAGCTTCTGTTTTTTTGCGGCTCACATAAACTTCAACCTTGTTAATTTGGCCTGTGTTAGCCTTTGAGTTTGATATGCTTGCTGTAGATGCACCTCCTTTCATCAAACCAACCACTCTCCTTTCATCAACAAGTTTTGCTTAAGTACCACGGACTCCATTCCGAGGGCAAAGAGAATGGAAATCGACCCTTATCGAGCGTGTCCTGTGTGCCAGGCCCTACATGTGTCATACATAGTGGCCTTCAATGATTTTTCATGTGCCTTTACCTGTAAAATATTTTGAGTGCATACCATCTATGTAAATGCAAATAATAGATGAGCATAATATACACACCCCACTGAGTTGTCAAGTGTGCATTACAGAATATGCACAACCAACATGGGCATTTGAAACGAATTATCTGTAGATGAACTAAGCAATACGCTGAATCCATTAAAAATTAATAGGACTGTTAAGGGGAGTAGATGTAAATCTCTGGTCTTCTTGATCATTGTAAACTCCTGGGGGCCAACTTCTTATCAGACGTGATTAGGCCTTTGGTTTTACATCTTCCTGAGCTGATTCCTTCCCCAGAGGAGAAGTGTCATTTGTGTAGATACTGTTGGTATCAGCTTTTAATTTGGCTTTTAATGTGGCTTTTGTGTAAAATCCCTCTCAAGCCACATCTTGAGTTTGGTGGGGTTTGTGAAGTGGAAAATAGATACCGCACCCTGTGAGCCCATGCCACCTGCAGAGATGCAGTGCCATAAACACCAAGCGCTGACGGAGGCCAGAGCTGCCTGCCTCCAGTTCTGGAAGTTCCCTCTTTTCTTCAGGACATGCCCAGCATAGGAAAGTGCCAGGGTTGGCCCATACATTCGCTACTAGTAAAGTTGAATTTCTTAGTAAATACAAAAGAAAGGAGATGCTAAAATTTTCTATCCATATCCTCAAGGAATGACCAGCATAACCACCCCCTCCCCGGGGGCATTTGTCTCTTTCCATTCCATTGTCTCATTGCTCTGAACTGTCACAACAGCCCTCTTAGGTGAGTGGAGAATGCCATCTATTTCACATGTGACTGGGACACTGAGGCCCAGAGAATCTGTGCATGGATGATGTCATCCAGCAGTAAATGGCAGAGTGGGGTTTAAACCCAGGTCTTCTTTTAGTTTACCCTCTCCTTCTGTCCCTCCACTTCTGCCAGTGTGTCACCTCTTTTCTTCTCATCCATCGGGCTGCTGACATTAAATGCCAGCTTCCAAGGGGCCACAATCTGAGCAGTGGAAGCAGACAGACAGACTGACACCACGCGGCAGTTCAGCAATCTAAGCAGAGACCCCTCCCAACGTTAAGTAGGAAGCTTTTGTATAAGAAGCGCTGCTCACCTTCGAAGAATTTAAAATCAGGGGGAATGGGACTGTACCCTAAAATGAATAATAAGGGATGAACCTAGCATGGAAGAGTGGTCCAGAGCCTTGGTTTGGACAGCCTGAATGTGAACCCCAGCTCTACCCCTCGCGGCTGTCCAACTTGGCTGCCGAGCCTCAGTTTTCCCATCGTAAAAGGCAAAAGCGTTGATTATTATGAAGATTTGCAGGTTCTTCTCAGCACGCAATACAGTGGCTGGCACGGGGTAACACTCAGTGAGCAGATACCATCATCCCATGTGGTGACCCAGGCAGCACTGTGCCACTCCTATAAGTCGGGGCCTCTGGCTGGCCTCTCTCCACTCTAAGATCCACCAAGGGTCAGCCTCAGACTCTGGGCAGCCTCACATCCCAACAGATGCTGATTAGAAACCACCCTATTTACTTGCAAAGGCCATTCTGCTAAGACCCTTCTCTGTATGACACTGGGAAGAAATGAAACTATTTTCCTTTATCGAAAAAAAAAAAAAATAAGGGTGGTTTCTCCCCTGTTACAAAATGGCTCTCCCTTCCCCTTGGCTGATTTATGCTAACTCATTTGTTTGTTAAAATATATACATGTTGTTCACTGTCAAGCAAAGTTCTATGAAAGCACAGCCCTGGAGGGAGCAGGCCACTGAAGGAGGGAGCCGAGCTACAGGCCGAGTGAGAAAGGACTGGAAAGGGCCCTTGCCCAGGGCAGCAGCATCCCACCAGGGGGCATTTAGACACATCTGGTGGCATCCAGTTTTCTCGATGGTCACAATGGCTGGGGCACAGTTGGCATTTAATGTTGGGAGGACAGAGATACTAAATTTCCTGTGATGTGTAGGGCAGCCCCACACAGTGAACACTTGTCCTGACTTTATACCAACAACTCCCGGAATGAGTCATGCTGGGAACGTTCCTGGCTACTCGAGGAGGTCCTCAAACCGGGTGAGCCACAGAGCAGAAGCTGACCTGCGGGCGGGCCTCAGAGGGCACGGTGGCCTGGGCCATCTCTGTCCTCAGCATCCTGTGCGAGTGTAGACATTATACAGGGAGGCCCTTCTGCCAGGTCTCCTCCACTGGGCTGTGAGCTCCACGTCCGCCTACTCCATGCGGAAGCCTTCTGTGTAAACTCCAGGCCCTCCGTGGTGCCTACCACACAGCAGGTGCTCGGGACAGGGCTGGGAACTTGACTTTTAAAGCTGAGTCAGTTTGTCTTTAATGGGATGCGCTGGTTGGCCAACGGAGAGCACCTGCCCTAAGGACACTGGTGCTACAGAAATGGAAGGAAGCCCAGGGCTTCAGGCTTATCTATCAAAGTGCCTTAGAAACCTCCTGCTCAACACGCATGCTCCCACGTCCCCTCCGCCCCCCAGGGATACGCATTTTAAACAAGCTCCCACCATTTGGGAGCCACGGCGCAACTGTTCCCATGACCCGTGACTGCAGAGTGGTTCTGTTGGAACAGAGGAACCTTTAGGTGCGTGAAAGGTCTCAGTCACTACAGCTCAGGATCAGAAATCTGCTTCTGTCGGAAGTCTTTTAAGATGTCTCCGGGTTCCCCACTGAGGCATGGAAATTAAATTAGAAACCAGATTTCTAGGGACATTTTTCTTAACTGTAAAATAACATCTCTTTTGACATTGGCATCGGCCTCGGAACATTGTTAGGCAAGAAGGAGGGGTTAATGCAGCCCCAGAGACTGAAGTGAGAGTTCCAAAGAGCTAATTACTGACTTGAGCTGAGCCCCCAGTGAGAGCCCAGCCCCGTGCTCTGTACAGACACTGTGTGTCATGTACTCCTCACAACACAGCATCCTTGTGAGGTGGGAACAGTTTCCATCATCCCCATTTTACAGAGTGAAACTGAGCCTTAGAAACATTAAGTAACGTGGCCACATTTACACACTGGTAAGTGGCTGAACCAGGATTTGAACTCAGGCAGCGAGACTTTCGGAACCCCAAGTCTGGTGCACTTCTGGCAACTTCTATGCAGCCCAAACCGTCTCACATAAGCACACTCTGCACTGGTCCCCATGAGAGGATCGGGATCTGGCTTCTGTCTGCTTCTTTGCTCAGCGCTCCCCTATCTCTATGTCTGCGAGCAAAAGTGGAGCATGGGGATTGC
The DNA here is from genome assembly GCA_004026665.1 of Murina feae. Taxonomy (NCBI): domain Eukaryota; kingdom Metazoa; phylum Chordata; class Mammalia; order Chiroptera; family Vespertilionidae; genus Murina; species Murina feae. The sequence goes on along the minus strand of PVJC01039610.1, from coordinate 5,894 downwards.
AATGAAACAGAAAGCATCTGTTGGTATCCACCCCAAAGGAAATATTTATACCCTGGATAGTTGGTTGACTTCCAGTCTGTGACTTTAAAATCTGTAAGACTCTACTGCTTGAAAATAATTGGCTTTTTAAATTTAACTGACAGCTCAAATCACCCCAGACGAGAATGTGTTAGATCACTTTCTCTACCAAGAACAAAAAAAGACTAATTCTGCAATCACAAAGATAGAGTTCTACACTGACTTAGCAGTTAGCTGGCTCATCAGAGCAAAGCATGGGAAAGCTCAACATTTTCCAATGACTGAAGTGCTGGGCCTATCCATTATACATAAGAGGTCTTGCATCATTTTGTGCTTCTTACTTGGTTCCTCTAACTGCACCTGTCACTACTTCTGAGGGAAGTACAGAAAAGAGCCCATTGTTTACAGGCCTGAAACCAACTTGCAGAAGATGCCGTAGTCCACCTCCCTGAAGGAACCGACTTTGCTAGGAATGTTATGATGATTTTTTTTTTTAAGTTTTAAAAGTTATCCAGCTTCATGTAATATGTATCCACACAATGTGACTGATGGTACATAAGTGTCAAATGGTCATCTATGTTACTTCTCAAGAATCACACCAGACCATCAGCAGCCTCATGAAGGAGGCATGCTCTCGGGACCCTGGGTGGAGAGTTCTTACCGGTCGTGCCCTAAAACAGGGCAAAGTTCAGCTACACACATCGCTATGGACTGGAGATGGGGTGAGGAAGGAGCCTTTATGTGGGAGAAAACACATGCCCTGTATGTGTGTGTGTGCATGTGAGTGCATGTGAATGAGCACCCCTAGGTGTCCACATGCATGACCACTCCTCTGTATATACATGCATTGGATTCCTGTATGCACGCTTGCATGAACACCTCTGTGTACACACATGTATGAGACTCCTGTGTACACACTTACATGAACACCCATGTGCACGTGTGCATGAGCACTCCTTTGTGTGGTCAGCGGGATTACAGTTATCCATAGGAAAGAAATGACTACTAGAAACCCTTACTGAGCACCTCACCGCCAATAGAACAGCTCCTAATTTCAACGGCAGGTTTTCTCTCCAAGGCTCTGGAGTCCGAAAGACTCACAATCCACTCATTTTCTTAACACTCAACCCTAAGCCTGATGTCCTACCCAAATCTGGGATAGCATCAGATGTCTCCACCAGTCTTTACCCTTCGCTAATGTTAAGCATCTGTAGTGAAAAAAGTCACAGATGTTGAATTGAGACAGGACTGGGCTCCAGTCTAGACTTTGTCATCGCTGACTTTGTGACCTTCAGTAGTCCCTGAACTTCAGCAGCATCTATTGGTAAAAAAGGAGAGAGTTGTTCTTTCCACTCAGAATTTTCAGGAGTGATTTACACTCAGTGTATAGTGGACACAAGAAACAAAGCATTCTCTTCTGTCCCCCTCTCCCTCAGGGCCATTCTGTTATTCCAACTCGGGTTGAAAACTGTTGGCTGGGCCTGGTCAGTGAAAATTAAATATACACACTCCATTCTCCTTAGTGAATGGAACCTTTGCCTGGCTGACGTTGTTATTTCATTTTTCTTAACAGTTCCTTTTTCTCTCTGAGATCAGAAAGGCAGGCATGAAAAGGCTTTGCTCAAACCAAGCTGGCAGTTGGACCAAGATCAGAATCCTAGGCCCAGATGTGTTTTGTTGATCAGACATCAGCACCAGCCCTTGGTCTGGTGAACTGACAAGGCACTCCCCTGCCCTCCCTCCTGCCTCTATACACATTTACAACATGTTCACAAAGCCTGCCAACCCCAGAGTCTATCTAGACCAGCGGTCGCCAACCGTTGGTCTATGGATCACTTGTGGTCCGTGAGGTCCAAAAGGTTGGTGACCACTGATCTAGACAACAACTTTTGTGTCTCTAAGAAAGCCACATTCAGTTTCTAGTCAATATATGAGGAGAAAAATCATCTATAATCAAAATTATTCTTGAGAATCCTTTAAAATATTCATGTGCAACAACAAAGTCTCAGATAAGCCCAGTACAGTCACCTCTGTCTCCTACGATGAACCAGGTCATTGCTTCTTTGTTTGACCACCAGATAAAGAAAACTGGCTTGCATTTTGGGGCCATGAAGCATAAAAAACATTTCTGCATCTTTTAACAATCAAATCATAAGAGGCCACTAGAGATTTCAGCTAATTCATCAGCCCACCTCACACTAACCTGGCATGCAGCCCATAGAGAATCAACCACTCGCTATTCAAATAGATTGTTATTTTTCCTTCCCTCAATCTTTCTTGTCTTTCAGTTTTTTGTTTCTTTGCCTTACTGGACTCACTTATGTTAAATGTCTGCATGATCAAATTCTAAGTTAAGGTTTATTTTGTTTTGACTCTTTTCATTAAAAATTAATGACTGGTTGATGGGTTAATTTTTCAAAGTGAACAAGATTACAAGCAACACAGGGTATCTCAGTCCTTAATGAAAGACACTGAAAATTGCATGAGCACACCGGAGCCAAATGATGCTCTGGCCAGGGCAGAGGATGTAGAGCCTTGATGAAGAAGAAAAAGAGAGGGAGGAGGATAGATGAAAATTGTGAAATGGAAGACTTCAGTGTGTGCAAAAAGGCACACTTCATACTTTTTTTCACCCCAGAATTTTGTGGCTGGTGGAGAACTTAGAAACCTCCATCTTTAGCTTCTATCCACAGTGAGCAGGACAGTCCCAAGATTCCTTGAATCACATTTGCCATAAGTTCTACTGTGCTCTTTGCTCCAGCGTGCTGGAGAAACCAAGATAAAGAGGTCACTCTCCCGGTCCTCAAGGCACTCACAATCTAATAGAGAAAGTAGGTAAAGAGACATTTAATGCACCAAATGGCTGGGGATCTAGCATGCACTTGGCTAGAATGCAAAGGGTGGATTCTTGGGAGAGGATGGCCATATGGCATTACAACAGGTGTGTGCTCCCTAGACCAAAGGAGAAGTGAGGTGGGCATTCCAAGGAAAGAACAGATATACACAAATAAATAAGTTCAACCATTGGGTATTTTCACTATCTTAAAAAATTATTTTTAGAAAAATATATTTTTATTGATTTCAGAGAGGAAGGGAGAGGGGGAAAGAGATAGAAACATCACTGATGAGAGAGAATCATTGATTGGCTGGGGATCAAGCCTGCAACCCGTGCACATACTAGCACCCCTTGACTGGAATCAAACCTGGGACCCTTCAGTCTGAAGGCCAACGCTCTATCCACTGATACAAACTAGCTGGGGAAAATGATTTAAATAATAAGTAATACTTCCTCTTTATGCTGGTTAGTGGCGGAATGAGAGCTCAAGCAGAAACCAAACTCCTAGGAAATTAATAACACAGCATTTCATTCAAAAGGAATCCTATTTCATATCACCTCACCTGATGATTTGGAATAAAAGAGTCCATTCACAGAAAAACGTCTCCACCCCATCACCACATTATTGTCTGTTGACAACACTCTTTCAAGATCCATTTTCTAATTATAATAAATTGAGCTTATTTTAGGTCTGTTTCTGAGGACTTATTTGACTCTCTCCTGCCATCACTAGATTCACATACTTATATTCTTTCCAAAGGATCAGAAAAGCTGAACCCAGGAACTCAATGCCATAATACTCACTCCTTTTTAACAAAACTCACACTTCTGTGTGATTATCCATCTTCAATGAAATCAATTCCCATTTTGCGAAATAATGGTAAAAGTCAAATAAAAATCTCTGGCTAACAATAAAGCCGCACCTGATAGCTATTATACATATATCATTTTTATGGTACAGAGCACACTTGAAATGGGGTTGAAACTGGGCAGGAGAGCGTGCTATCACTCACTCACAGATCATGATGAACTCACACGAATGGACCACTTTCACGGGCTGTCAATAAATCATAGACTGACACTGTGTGGGCAAAATAAAAGTTGGCTTTACAATACTGCACAGACTCAAGGCTCTTCATATATGGGTTAATCCTGAGAATGAATGAAATATATATATATATATATATATATATATATATATATATATATATATATATTACACATAATAAAGTACCAGTGCTTGGCATATAAACTCAAAAAATAGGAATAGAAGGCATTTTGGTCATGTCACATTTGGAAAACCGAAATGAGGATGGTGATTAGGAGAGAGCCTGGTAGTCTACCACGATAGTAGAAATCAAGAAACAAACAAACAAACAAACCTAGATGCTGAGAGGAAGGACACAGATTCTGGCTTATCATATTGCAGACAGGAAATCCAATTCAAGTCCCTTCAAATCTCTGGACTTCAGTGTTTTAAATCTGTAAAATCTCACTGACTCTTCAGAGCTTATACACTTGAAGTGAAGATTAAAGGAGATGACAAATATAAAGTACTCAGGACATGGGGGATAGGTACTCTATAAAGGCTTATTCTACTTCTCTTGCCCTGTATGAGTTGTTGTCCAGTTATGTCTTACAAGGTTTGGTCTTTCTAAATGAATAGCATATGATCTTCCAAGGAAGAGACATTTTTTCACTTTGTTTTTTAAACTGGATTTTGTTTAGTATGTTGTATAATGTTGAAAACACAGCTGTGGGGATTTTCCTCAGTTATTAAGGTGCTAGCCCCAAAGGATGAATCATTACAACCTTGTTTTTCTTTGCCAGGACTGACCTATGATGGGCATGTGGATGAGTTTTAGCTAATGAAATGAAGGTAGTCTGCTGGGCAGCCGGTGGATTCTCATTCGTAGGTCATCATGGAGTCTAACAACTCATTCTTCTTAAAGCACTACAGACCATTCTGATGCCCAGACAGCACTGAGAATAATGTTTCTAGAACAATGACTCTCACGCTTCTTCAATCACTGCCCACTTTGGTCTCTCTATGCCTCACCTCCTTTCTCTTTGGGCAATTACAACTATTTACATGAATGCTGCATTGTGGGAGCTTTGCTACGGAAAGCAACTAGACTTTTTAGAATGAATTAGAGTCCTTGGACTAGAGTCCTTGGTAACATCCAGTTTAAGTTCAGAAAGACCCTTAATAACTCACTTAGTAGGTTATCCTAGCAACCTTTAGTCATTTGTAAAAACTGATATTTTTATGGGCTTGTTCATCATTTGTCAAAGCAAAAACTTGGATTTTTCTCAGTTTTTAATCAATCAAGAAGACTATATTTTGAGAGGTCTGTATTTTGAGAATTACTGCCCTAGAACACAAGCATGGCGTATTGAATCAATTATGCCTGCTTATGAAAGATGTGTAAAATTATGTAGGCTCAACTTCAATTATCTCCATTTCTCACCCTATGCACACCTTCAGACAATGTTTCTCACAAGTATAGGGTGGCCTGAATAATGTAAACACTTTGAATAATTATAAAGGCAGTGTTTATTAAAACATATTTCATTTTCAAAATCGAGCTATCAGCTGTTAAAGTGTGTATACATTTGTTGGGACACTATATTCATATTATCGTTAGCTTTCTCCTCATTCAAACTTTTCTCCCAATCTTTACTTAATTACTTCAGAGAAACTTCTTTCCCTATCTTCCCTAAACAAAGCAAAGAATATCCAAGTAATTAGGTAACACAAGTAAGTATAACCATGTCAAAAATGTGCTTTTCAGTGTAATTACACATAATAAAGTACCAGTGTTGTCTTCCAAACTCTTGAGAGAGCCAAGGGTCCCTTTAAGAATCCCTGAGAGAGACCTCATCTGACTCTATTCAGTGCCTTGGATAGAACATGCTTTTCCTCAAACACCAACATACATGATAAAAACCAAAATACACTGCATTTTAAATTCAATTTTAGAGTTCTGTTTTATTTCATTGCCAGATTTGTAAGGCTTGTTTTTTTCTAAATTCTTTG
>PVJC01039609.1:0-16182 GCA_004026665.1 Murina feae | reverse complement strand
GAAGCATTAAATGTGAGCTAGCAGAATCAGAAGGGTCTCAAGCTCACGGCCAGGGAGGCTGCAGCAGAAAGCAGAAGATCAAAGGCCTAGGAGGGATTGCTAACACCACAGATAGTACTCGCTCCTATCTAGCTTCTTCCCAATTGATGTGACCTAAATGGCTGTCAACGTTAGCAATGACCTCTATATAACTAGGAGAAAGCAGCATAGGGGAGTGGTTCAGGAAATGGGGTCTGGAGTCATATTTCCTCAGTTCAAATTCCTTACTGTGTGACTTTGAGCAAGTTACATAAGTGCTCTGTGCCTCAGTTGCCTTACCTGAAAAATGGGGATGATGAGTTACACATTAAGGTGTTAGAGCAGTTCTCACTAATGTTAACTGTCACCACCATTATATCTACCAGACACATGTAGTGCCCATCCTGCCCCACTTCAGCAGCATTTGACCCTGTTAATCACAAGCTCCTTTTTAAACACTCTCATCCCCTGGCTCACATAAAACAGCTCGGTCCTGATATTCTTCCTCCCTCTGGTCACTTCCTTTCAATCCACACTTCCTTCCCGAGCAATCTCACCCACAAGCATGGATTCAGTAACCATCGCCTGAGTCTCAAATTTATATTTCCAGTTGAGACCTTGCTTCCAAGTTTCAGATCCATGTTTCCAACTGCTTACTCAACACTGCTTCTTGGATGTCAAAAATCCTTAAATTCCATGTGTCTAAGACTGAACTTCTGATCTTCTCCCCTAAAAATCTTAGGCTGTCTCCCTGGTTCTCCATCTCAGAGAATGCCACCATCATCCATCCCCTCCACTAATCAGAATCGAAGGCTGCAGTCCTCTCCATCCTTCTTCCATTGAATCAACTCCTATTTCACTCAGTTTCACCTCCTAAGTGGCATGCTAGAGATCTCACATGTATTTATTCCTCATTCTCCCCACTACCACTGACCTAGCCCAATATTCTGCTGTGACTATTCCAATGTCTCAACTGGTCTCTCCACATCCACTCTGACTCATTTGTAGGCCTTGCACACACACACACCTCTATACACACACGCATACACATCTATACACACACATGTACACGCCTAAACACATACACATGCATGCACATGTATACACATATGTACCTACCAGCACCCATACTCATAAGTGCACTCACCTAAACACACACACATGCATGCACATGAATACATGTGTGCACACATGCATGCACACATCTCATTGCTATTAGGATAAACACCAAATCCTTATTATGGCCTGCAAATCCCTGCCTGCTCTGGCTTCCGCCTATTTTTCCAGCCTGCCCTCCTCCCATTCTCCCTTTAATCTCTCAGCTCCAGTCATGTTGGCATTTTTTCAGCCCCTTTACTGAAATGCACTGTGCATCCTACCACCCCAGGATCTTTGCACATGCTATTTTTTCTACTCTTACCTGTGCTGTCTTTCTGATCCAAGTTCAAATTTCTTTTTCTTGGGAAACCCTTCCTTTAACATTTTCCCACTCCAGCTTCTCTCCACCCTTTCATATAGGCCAACCCCCCTGCTGTACTCTCTAATAAAACCATACCATTGGCCCTAAGTGGGTGCAATCACATATTCATTAATGTGATGACTGGATTGTCTTCCTCACTGGAATGTGAACTGCATGACAGCAGGGGCCATGCCTCACTTTGCATTCTGAGCACTTAGCACAGTGCCTGCCACATAACAGGTGAATAAATGGATGTATTAAAAGGAATGGATGAATGAACCACAAGATGCAGGTCCCAGCCACTGCCATTTCAGACTTAGGAAACTGAACTGGATGTGAGGAGAAGTGACTTGCCAATGAGCACACAGCTAGTAAGTAGCAAAGCCAAGACTTGAACCCTGTTCTTCTGATGTCAAGTCAAATATATATTTGTCACTACACAGAGCAATACTTTTCTGAGAGGCTGGTGGTATATAACTAATAGTGGGGAAATAAATACCCTGAAAGAGCTTTCTCTCTCTGAAAATAAAAAGTTCTACACTTAGGCACTGAATTTGTATCAATATACTCAACATAAAAGAATTTTCTTCTAAGAGGCAATAATAAGGCTCAAAGGATTCTTTCACTCAACAGTAATGTCTCCTTTCCTGACTTAAAAATAGCCCCTCTCCTTGGCAGGTTGGAGTATGTTTCTCTGTACTCTCTTGCTTCTTTTCCCTCAAAGCTTTATCTGAAAGCGGAGCTCCTCCATTAACTTCAAAAGGAACTTTGAGCTTCCATTAGCCACAGGAAGCAGGAACACAATGAAAAATGGGTGCTTGGTCCTGTGACCAGCACAAGCTAGCAGGAGCACTTTTCAGGTTGGATAGACATTGAACTGCCTTGGACAGCTTGGCAACTCTGAAGGGAAAATGACACAAGAGCTACTGTAGGTCTCATCCAGAAGGAGAAGGGGTGACTTCCCAGCCACTATCTCCTAGAAATGGAAAGGGGCGGGGCTTATTTGTAGAAATTGCAGGCCATCTGGTAGCATAGATCATAATAAGTGTGTACAAAGAACAATGGAAAAGATACCATCGTTTCTATCTTGGCTCCACCACTAACCAAGTGGTGTTGGATAAACCTATTCTGTTCTTGAGATGTTAGTTTTCTCTTTGATTAAATGAGGGAGTTGGGATAGGATGGCCTCTAAGACTCCTAATGTATAATACTAATACCTACCCTCATGTAATGGGTTAGAAGTATCACTTCTTTTGGCTTCAGAAAAGGATATTAATATTGAAATGAATTGTGAATTATTAAGAATTGAATTATTTTTATTGCTTCTGCTTGATTTGGAAACTTTCTAAAACTATCACAGATCTTAATATTTCACATTTATGGAAAACTGGGAGATATGAAATATATACATCAAACTCTGATAGTTTTTCCAACTTTCCTCCCAGAAAAAGAACTTAGGAGAGCAAAGATATGGGAAACATGAAGAATCGCCTTTCAAGTGGACAGACAAGAGGGCAGTGTGGATGCTGATACTGAGGAGTCAGTCCTCAAAGAGATGATCCCTTCCAGACTCCTGGGCCAGGAAACAACTTGTCTGTGGATCACAAGCCTTCAGGCTTTGGGTCCCATTAACCCACATTTCTGTAAAATACTCTGGTAGATTGCAAATTACTTGCCATTAGGGACCATGTATTACTCCGATTTGCATCCCTAAAGAAGACTGCCTTATGAAGGAAGTTGAGCTCAGTATATTGTTCATACTGTCACCAAAGTAATATTTCTGAACACAAACTTTATCATGGCACTTCTTGACATGAAGCCCTGCGATGGCCCAGCCTCTCCCGGGAGAGAGTACACGGGTATAGGTGCTTTGTACCCATCCACCACTTCCCTAGATGAAAGGAATCACTCCAGAGAATTGTTACCAAAAAATATTCTCCCAAATATGACCAGATTTTCTCTCTGAGTGAGAATCTCCAGGGAAAAAGCCAGGAGATCTGTTTGTGCTCATTGTTTTAAAACTTGTGTTCTTAATAAATCCTCCTCTCTTCAACACAGCTTTTTCATCATCAGGAAAACTGGAGAGTGTCCCCAAGAGAAATAAGGACAAAGACACTGTTTGCAACATCATTTTTCATAGCATAAAACTGGAAATAGCCAATATCACTATCAATAAGCAAACAGATAAATAAAATACTGTATTCATAAAATGGGATTCAATGCAACAGTTAAAATAAATGAATTGATCTATCAACATGGATAGAGCCAAAAACAACAGTGAGGGGAGAGTAAAGCAAGATATAGAATGATGTATTATAGCATAATACTGATGTGTGTAAAATGTGCTTTAAATTATCTAAAAGGATAAATACAAATGAACAATTACTGCCTCAGGGGAAGGGTGTAGGGAAGAGTATTAGGCAAAAGGTACTGATTTAAATGCATCTATAGTGTTTGATGTCTTTTTTTAAGGATAAAATATGTCTAAATGCTAATGTTTATGTGTTTGTATTTTTTTTAGAGAGAGAGAGAGAGAAAGGGAAAGGGAGAGAGAGAGAAACATCCATGTGAGAATGCAACATCAATCAGCTGCCTTCTACACACCCCCAACCAGGGATCAAACCCACAACCTAGGCATGTGCCCTGACTGGAAAGAAACCAGAAAGCTCTCAGTGAATGGGATGACACCCAACCAACGGAGCCACACCAGCCAGGGCAGTGCTAATGCTTTTCAATTTCAGGTGGTAGAAATACACATATGGATGTCTATTAAATTATTCTTCATACTTTTTTAATCCTCAAAATTAAAAAACCAAATAGGAACTGTTTAACTGACAGAGAAACTCTCTGTGCTCTGATGCTTGCCCTGTTTCATCATCCCTCCTTTCATGTGTATACCCTCCATATTCCAGCCATACCAAAACACTTCCTCTTCCCTTACACAGTGATGTGAACAGCTCCTATAACTTTGCACACAAGGTTCCCTTTCCCGCCCTGCATCCCTGGAGCCCCACATCTGCTGGCAGTCTTCTTCCTCCACCAACGCCAGGTCTCCTGTCTCCAGCCCTAGGAAGTATGCTCCATCCTGTTTAAGCAGAGGCTGGTGCTCTTTTCCATGCTCCAGCACAGAGCTTATTCTCTGAATGTCCAGCATCTAACCCAGTGCCTAGCAGACAGTCTGTACATTGTTAAATCCTAAGGATGAATAAAAAATGAATGAAATAGGACTTCCAGCCAGATTCCTACAAGCAAGACTCATCTGCATAGATACATATTAAATGCCACTTAAAAGAAGCAAGCCATTTCAGAAGCACATCACTCTCCCTCAGCTCTGTGCAACAGGCAAGAAAAGGGTAAGAGAAGACTGAGGTGGCCATCCCACAATATACAAAAGGCTTTGAGAATAACTGCACCATTTCCACCAAGCACTGAAATAATGAGCTTAAATTATAGCTGATTAGATATTGATAAGAACTTAATAAGAACAATATACTATAGTAGGAAAAAGCATGGTTTGGGAGTCAAACAGACCTGGTAGTAAATACCAACCCCCTGCTCAATGGCTATTTAACTCTGGGCACATTATTTCATCTCTCAAAGCCTCAGTGTCCGCATTTCCAGAATGGACACAATAACACCTACCTTACATGTTACTGTGAGCATTTCAAAGGCAGAAAATGTAAAGCCCTTGACACATAGTAGTTATTTCCCCTGAATCACGATAGGACTATAATAGGAAATCCCTCTCTCTTGCAACTGTTGAGGTTAGGTCACACACAGTCCTTTAGTAGAAATAATAGCTTGAAGGTGGAGGATGGATCCTAGAAACCCCACAGGGGCCTTTGATCCTTCCTGTCTATTATGTCATAAAGCCCCAAGAGCTACCCACAAAAAAGGGCTTTAAATTTCCTCTCTGGGAGTCGAACTATTCAGAACAATGAGGTCACGATTTGAGGCCCCTGCTACTTTGCGGACCAGGTGGGCATTCTGCAGTGGTGTTTTTCTTTCATCTCTTTAAAAAGATGCCATTTGTGATCCTGATAGCAGCCTAAGCTAAACTGTTTAGAATTTTCATTTTAAAAGGTGATACTTAAATTGTCTTTTAAAACTTTCATTGCTAAAGGTGATAGTTAAACTGTCTTCCTTCAGCCCTAACATCAACACCTCCCCTGTTCCGCCCTGATAATAGGCTCTGGGGTTGTGCTCAAATTGCCTTTCTCCTGCTCTTCTCCCCATTGGTGACAGAAATGAGGACCTGCTCAAGCCCGAGATTCTTTTCTCTCCCAACTCATTCATGCTCAGACCCTGACCTGATTCTAGCAGCCCCCATTTATAATAAGACTAGTGGCCCGGAGCACGAAATTTGTGTACCGGGGGGGTGGGGAGGGGGGCTGGTGAGCACACATGGCCAGGCGCCAGTGGACACGGCTGGGATGAGGGGACTGGGCACTGCCATCTTGTGGCTATGGGCACAGTCATCTTTGTCTCAGAGTGATGGTTAATTTGCATATTACTCTTTTCTTAGATAGGATCAGTCTTTGCTCTAGCCTACTCTAAATGAAGAATATATTTTTGGACAATGAGATTAGAATTCATATCCAATTTGAAAATCACATCATCTAGGATCAAGAGGGCCAGCAGGACTAGAACCCCAAGGCTGGGTTTAAATCCCAAAGTGTCCCTTACCCCATCCCACCTCCTTCCTGCCCTCTGCTCATCCCTTCTCCCTCTCCCCTCTCTCCACTTATCCCTAGTAGAATGACAAGAGAAGTATTTCCCAGAACTCCCACCAATATGTTCCATAATTAATACAGCCCTTCCCCCATGGAATCATGGCTATATTTACACTTGGCTTCTCAAGGAGCAACAGAGAAGGTGGTTATTTCCTTCATAGGATGTGACAGGGTTCAGCACATAATGAACAAAATGTCATAATAGCTTGATAAATGCGCTTTGTAAAATACATGGAACAAGTAATTTTTTAAAACTCTAAATGAAGATTCAATTCCAAAGGGAAGAATTGTTGACCAATATATATATATTTCAAAATTCAATTGAATAATATGGCTTTCCCCAGCAGCACTTGCACATATTAATTCTCATTTCAAGGCAACATGTTTATTTTAGTTCCAACCTACTTTTTCAATGGTGGGTAATAGGGAAACTAAAAGTGCATATCTTATTGCTTAATTTAGAGTCTACCACTGTATTTCTAGGTCTTTCTTGGGATGTGTTTTAATGATACAGAATGAAGAAAGATTTTTATTCAACTTTAACTGCTTGAAAATAGCAGTGAATAAAAGTCAGGTTATTATATATTCTGGTTTTTAAAAGAAACTTCGTCCTATTATTTTAAGCACCAGCTTTTGAACATGCAAGCTCAGCTCTTGTATAATAAATGGCACCAGAAATTCTCCAAGCTTCCAACATTGTTGTGCTGGTCATTTGTCTGAAATCTAAGCACTTGTCACATGGTTTGCACTTGTATCACCAATAAAAATTGTGTTGGGTGGCCATCTGGGTAGCCACAATCATTATGGAGTGTCTCTCTACCTAAAGAGAGGTAAGAATCCACATCAGGGACAAGAACAATTGTACAGAATCACAAACTCCCAATGTTGACAAAAATTTGGAGTACTTCTACCCCCTAAAAATACAATGAAAGCCCCATATGTAATCTTACACTTCCTAGTAACCACATTTTTTTAATCATGAAATTAATTTTAACAATAGACTTTATTTCACCCAATTTTTGCAAAACATGACTTTAATGTGTAATTAATACAAAAAGTATTAATGAAATAGTTTAGAGTCCTTTTTATACTATTTTCAAAATCTAATGAGTATTTCACATTTACTGACATCTCCATTTGACTGCTAAATTTCCAATGGGTGAAGTGAAATGCAGTCCTACAAAACAATGACGTGTGTTTAATAGAAATAATATTTTACATTGCTTTGGTTTTTTGTTTGTTTGGTTGTTTTGTTTGGTTTTGGTTTTGTTTTTTTACTGCTTTGGGTTTTTAATTTAATTTTTTCCCTCCAGGTTTATTATGGCATAATTGGAAAATAAAATTGGGTGAATTTAAAGTATACAATGTGATGATTTGCTCATACATACACACATTGAGACATGATTACCACAACAGGTTAGCTAACTCATCCATCAACTCACATGGTTACCTTATTTTTGTGTGTGTAAGAATGCTTGAAATCCATTCTCTTAGCAAATTTCATGTATACAATACAGTATTATTAACTACTAGAGGCCCAGCACACAAAATTCATGCACTCAGAGCAGGGAGGGGGGAGGCGGTCCCTCAGTCCCGCCTGCACCCTCTCCAGTCCAGGAGCCCTCGGGGGATATCCGACAGCCTGAGAGGCAGGAGAGGCTCCTGCCACTGCTGCTGCACTTGCAGGCCATGAGCCCAGCTTCTGGCTGAGCAGTGCTCCCCCTGTGGGAACACACTGACCACCAGGGGGAAGCTCCTGCATTGAGCTTCTGCCTCTGATGGTCAGTGCAAATCATAGCCATCGGTCATTCTGCCATTTGGTCAATTTCCATTTTATCCTTTTATTATAGAGAATATCATCATAATGTACATTACATCCTCAGGACTTATCTATCTTATAATTGAAATTTTGTGCCTTTTAACCAACATGTCCCCATTTTCCCTCCCACCTAAACCCTGGCAACCGCCATTTTACTCTGTCTTTATAAGTTCAACATTTTTGTTTTTTAGATTCTACATATAAGTGATACAATACTAGCTTTTCTCTGTCTTGCTTATTCACTTAGCATAATACCCTTCTGGTTCATCCATGTTGTAGCAAATGGCAACATTTCCTTAATGGCTGAACAATACCCCATTATATATGTGATATAATACACCATCTTCTCTATCCATTCACTCATCATTGTTTCTATATTTCGGCTGCTGTGAATAATTCTGCAATGAACATGGGAATGCAGATAACTCTTCAAGATACTGATTTTGTTTCCTTCCTATATATAGCCTTAATTAAAATTTAAATTAGTTACACTAGCCACATTTCTAGTACTCAGCAGCCACATGTGTCTTGGCTACCGTACTGTACAGTGCAACCCTTGAGATCTTATAATCCAGGGTCACGGGTGCAAGAATCTTGACCAAAGCATCACCAGGCTCTGACCCTGCCACCAATGAGACCCCTATTCCTCCTGCAAAATGGCCTAGTCAGTATCAGCTCAAGTGACTAAGAAGCTCTTCCTTATGTTGAACTGAAAACTGCTGCCCTGTCATTTCCATCTTCAGATTCTAGTTTTGTTCTCCACAAAGTCTGTTCCCTGCCTGAGGGTGATGGAAAAGCCCACAGTAGCCTTCAGAGGCCAGACGGGCCCAGCTGAGGTGCCTCCTGATGGCATCTGCCTGCCCCAAGGGCATCACACTCTTTAAGAGGAGTCAGGCTATTTGAGAAAGCCTCTTTCCTTCCTCTCCGCCTTGACCAGACAGAAGGGAAGAGACACAAGAAGAGCAGTTAATAGCGGTTTTTCCCTGAGGCAAAGTGGCCCTGCTCCTTCTCTCTCAGCCATAAACCCAGCTGCGGAGCATGAGCCTGGAATGCTGGCTAAAAGCCCACATAAAAGAGTCCTGGGTACCGCACCAGCAGTTTTCAGAGGACGCAATTTGGGAGGAAAGACGAGTAGAGGAGGGTAAAACAGTGAAACCTGAACACGTATGCAGTATAAATATCCGTTTTGTGTAAAGGGGGTGAAATGCTGTTATCATGGACACCTTACCCCATCTCCTACCAGCACGCTCAGCCCATTCTCACCCCGCCCCATCACTCATTTTAAGAACTCTCATGTGTCCCAGATTTCCCTGGGAACTTACATAATCCAGCGCAGCCCTTCCTGTCACACCCACGGAGCTGAGGCTGTCGTGGCTTGTTTTACAGAACTGGGATCCTCTTACACACACTATCCTGCACCTTGCTTTTCTCACCAACTCTTGCAGTCATCCAGAGGCGCCGAGCCTTCTCTTGGAGGGCCGGCGGGAGACCAGGGGCAAGAGACTGGCAGTGCGCCCCCGCCAGCCTAGGCACACGCGCTCACTCCCTCTAACCTGGGGGTCTGCACAGTCCCCGCGCCAAGGTGCGCCTGGCTCGCTTGGCAAAACGCAGTTGAGACCAGGCTTGGGGCAGCTCGGAGGGATTCTGCCAGCCTGGCTGCTCCGTGCACCGGTGGAGGAGGAAGAGCACCCTCCTTCTGCACCCCTGCGCCCTGCGCCCGCACCCGCAGGGCCCTCACCTTCAGTGTTCTGCTTCGTGAACACGCCAGGCCCATTCTTCTCACCCCCAAGGTTGGGGAGCATGGAGGAAATTGAGCCTCACAGGCTTGCAGGTGTGATTGGAGCCGCTACACTAGGTGCCAAGTTGAAGGAAACAATTAGGCAGCGACCCTGGGAGGAGGGCTCATGTATCTCGGGAAGCCTTCAACCCCTACCCACCCGTCCTCGGCTCACTTCCCTTCTCCCACCCCTGCTCTCCGCCCCAGACCCAGGCGGGGTGATGACCCAAGGACCCAGATCTGTCCTTCAGCACCATTTGTCCTCAGGAAAGGAGTGGGGACCAGGCTCCCCAACATTTTTCCTGCGGCAGTGCCTGCAGTACCACTGGAAATCGTGGGGAAAGGTTTCCTGCATACATTTTCAATTGCTGCTGATTGTAAGGACACTTTTCGGAAAATGAATACTTCACCGACTTCCCTTAGATTTTTCAGGCCCAAGGAGGATGGTGATGTAGAGCTTTCAGTTAATAGCTTAGTTTATTCTGGTGTCATTTCTTTTATTTCCTTTCAGTTTGTTATTTATGGTTTAAATTTTTGGCACCCTGGTGCTTGGCCTGCTTTCCCGGGGAGGATAATTAAGAAAAAGAATGTAGATATTCAGGCATTTTTTTTTTTTTAACCAATGGGCTGGAGGCAATAGAACTGTTTAGGGGGAGAGGGGGAAATGTGAGAGAAAGGAGCAAACACTATTGCAGTCAAAACCAAAGCCCCAAGATAAAATCTCATAAACCCCCTGTTTGCACTAAGGTGTATTCTTGGCATTTGAGACAGCACAACCTATCATTCCAACACCCAGGAGGTTCCCTTAGGCCAGTGGTTCTCAACCTTCCTAACGCTGCTTTCCTCATGTCGTGGTGACCCTCAACCATAAAATTATTTTCGTTGCTACTTCATAACTGTAATGTTGCTACTGTTATGAATCATAATGTAAATATCTGATATGCAGAATGTATTTAGGTGACCCCTGTGAAAGGGTCATTCGATCCCCAAAGGGGTCGAGACTCACAGGTTGAGAACCGCTGCATTAGGCAAATAGCTAAATGACAGGACTCTTATATGTGGACAAATTCTCCCTAGAGCTCATCTGTGACCAAACGGTCCTATAACTGAAATGGGACCAGGATTCTCCGAAGTGTGTGTGCCCTACCGCTGACCCAATCTTGTTACACGGCTGTGGGCCGGTAAGACAAATGGGATCAAGGATAAGAGCCAAAATAAAAGGGGAAAAACGCTGCTCCTGTTACATAAAGAAGTTCGTGTTTAATTGGACAGGGGTCATGAATTGCAGCCTTCAAAATAAAATAGAGGGGGGGGGGAATAATAAAAGTTTCTCCATGAGTGACTCTTCCTACCCTTGAAGACAATGATAATGAAACTGACAAATATACCTCGGAGGCCAGCTTCAAGAATCCAATCGATTTATTTAATAATTTAGGAATCACTTCCAGCCATCTCTCCATTAAATCTAAGGGCCATTGTATTCTCTGTTTCCTTGGTTTCTTTCCCTTCCCTTAGTTATGCCTCACTGGCTTTAATAAATAAGTAATAGGAAGGAAAAACACTTATCTGGAGTGCCTCGTCTTTGCATTCACCCTGCAGGGCTCTCTGATTCCTTTCTACCTGTAAATAAATAGAGTCGGCACAATCTTTTCTCCCCCAGAGGCTGGGGCAGCCGGGTTAGACTAAAGCGTGGTCTCGGCAGCCCAGAGCCCAGGGCACTGTTCGAGCCCAAAGAAGAACTGCAGAATAAATAACAGGTGGAGACAAGCTCGGCACTGCAAGGGCTCATTCCAAAGGCAGAGCGTGTGCGGCCAGCGACTTTCCAGCTAGTAAATGGCAAGAAACCACAGTGACTAGTAGGGGAATTGTGAAAGCATCAAAGTAAACTGTGATCATTTGTAGTTTATTGCTCAAAAGTGAGGGCTGCTGAACCCAGCTGCAGCTATATTTCCTCCTGATGCTTTGAAGGAAATGGGAAAGAGATTGCTATTATACTAGTACAGTAGGGCTCAGAAAGCAAACTTGCTGACGGAGCAGAATTGGGGAGCCACTCAGCCACAGTCCCTCCACTCTCCCACTCAGGCAAGCATATGTCCCCTCACCCTGAGGCCTCAGGGGCCTGGGCCCCCCAAACCACTGCCCAACTGGAGCAGGCAAGACCTTGCTCCCCGAGGAAACACCCAAATGATAGCACAGATACCCCAACTGGCCATTGAACGAGCAAATCCATCCACCACCAAAACCCAAGCCTGTAGGCATGTCCAGCATCCATTCCCCAGTTTCTGGCTGAGCCCCCACAAGTCACCTCTCGGAGCCTCTCTTCCCACACCAGCTACTTGTACTGTCTGCAGGTCCTTCTCCAGGCTGCTGCAGGGTTCCTCCTGATTGGAAAGCCTGACCCTCTACACTTCTCCTACCCTTCCCTCCTCTGATTGGCTAAATCTTTTTTTTTTCTTTCCCTATAAGACATGGTTTAGGCCCATAGTCAGATTCAATTCTGGTAAAGGGCATATGCCCAGGTTACAGACTTGATCCCCAGTAGGGGGCATGCAGGAGGCAGCCAATCACGATTCTCCCTCATCATTGATGTTTCTATCTCTCTCTCTCTCTCCCTCTCTGAAATCAATAAAAATATATATTTTTTAAAAAGACGTGATTTAGGCATAACCTCCACACACATGCAAGAATTTCCTCACACTGCATTCTTGTCAATCATCACTCAATAATGTAATTATTTACTTGCTTTCTTGGTTTTGTATTCCCAGATCTAGCATATGCCCTGTGCACACAGTAGGTGCTTAACAAAGGTGTGTCAATTAAATGCTGAGGGAAGCTAAGTGGGCTCCCTGCTGCTAGTCTGGATTTTTCAATCGAGGGAACGAGAAGGAAAGAGGGGGCGGAAGTGCTCTGTCTCCCCTGGAAACCAGTGTGCGACTGTCACCCAGCTGCCGCTGAGAAGGTAATTTCGCCCTGCCAGAAAACACAGGCACTGAGCCACGCAGCGACTTCCCTCCTTCCACAAATTAATGATGATTCCGGTGTTAATTCCATAAATAATTCATGAAGTCAAATATAAGGTGTCTCTCAGCCCTCACCATGCATACTGTGCAGCTTCATTCACGGGAGAAATTTAACACAAACCTGGAAGTCTCTTTGGCTTGCAGGAAGTCCTGACATGGCTAAACACACGTTGAATTTAGCCAAATGCCCTTTGTTACATAAATACTCACTGAGTACCTGTCCATGTTAGGCATGAGGCTGCATGAAACTGAATAAAGAACACAGCCTCTAAAATAAAGGACACAGTCTCTCCCCTACAGTCAAATGGAAGAAGCAAGGAAACATCACAGAGTGTTAAGCACTAAATAGACAACAAAGTGAGGCTGTACAGCATAGTGGGTGTCTCTGTTGTCTGGAATCAAGTAGAACTGGGTCTAACCCCAGTTCCTCAGAGATTAAACTGAAAGCAGTTCATCTCTCTCTAAGCCTCGGTCTCCTCATTTTTTAAGTGGGCATGATGACAATAATAGTATCAATCTCATAGGGTTGACCTACAGAAGGAAAGCAATTAATGATAGAGTAACATTAATATTGTGATATATAATTCTAGAAGCCCAATGCACAAAATTTGTGCAGTGCGGGGGCGGGGGAGAGGGGGACTCCATCATCCTGGCCTGCACCTTCTTGCAGTCTGGGAGTCCTCAGGGGATGTCCATCAGACATCCTTAGTGCTGCTGCAGAGGGGGGAGAAGCTCACGCCACTGTCATTGTGCTCACCAGCCATGAGCCAGGTTTCTGGCTGAGTGGCGAGTGGCCCTCCCCTGTGGGAGTGCACTGACCACCAGAGGGCAGCTCCTGTGTTGAGTGGGATGGGGCCAAAACCGCTCTCTGACATCCCCCGAGGGGTCCCGGATTGCGAGAGAGTGCAAGCCAGGCCAAGGGACCCCACTGGTGCACGATCGGGGTTGGGGAGGGATGCAGGAAGTTGGCCAACCAGGGAGGGACCGCAGGAGCACTCCAGGTGTGTCTGGCCCTCTTGCTCAGTCCAGATTGGCTGGACCCCAGCAGCAAGCTAACCTACCAGTCAGAGCATCTGCCCCCTGGTGGTCAGTGCACATCATAGCGAGCAGTTGAGAGGCCTTAGCATATCATTAGCATATTATGCTTTGACTGGTTGATGGACAACTGGACACTTAGCATATTAGGCTTTTATTATATAGAACGAGTGGCCCATTGCACGAAAATTCACACAATGCACCTTCCTTCCCCTGGCTGCTGGCACCGGTTTTTCTCTGGCACCCGGGACCCAGGCCTTTGGTCCAGACGTAGCAGCAAGGCATGTCTTCTCCACTCCAGCTGCTCCCAGCCCCTCCTTTTTTTCCTCCAGCTCCTCCAGGGGAGCCTAGGGCAGACTGGAAGCCTGGGTTGCCCCTGGTGACCCAGGCTCCCAGCCCCTCCTTGAGTGGAGCCCAGGCCCCCAGCCTCTCTTTGAATAGAGCCCACACCCCCAGCCACTCCTTGAGCAGAATACAGGGCTGCCAGGATGCTTGGCTTCCTCCATCACCAGGAGCAACCCAAGCCTCCTGCTCACTCCAGCTCCATGGCTGCTGCCATCTTCAGCCATCTTCAGTCATCTTCAGTCTTCACACCGTGCCTGCATATGCCATATTAACTGCCATATTTGTTGTGTTAATTTGCATAGTTGCTTTGATTGGCTGGTGGGTATAGTGGGGTGATGGAGTGATGGTTAATTTGCATGTTTCTCTTTTATTAGTGTAGATACTCAGAGAAGGTTTCTTGGATAAAATGAGTTTCAAAGGAGGTGCAGGGGAGGGTGTAAGAGATGTGGAGAAAACCAGCTACATAATTTGCAGAGCCCAAAGCAAAGTGAAAATACAGGTCCCCCTTTTTCAGAAAGTATTAAGATTCTTAAGATGGTGACAACAGAGCTTTAAAGCACGTGCAGAGTTCTTGTGAGCAAAGGGTGCTGGGAAGAGGCATGTTCCCCACAACCCCCAACACACAAGGATATGCGAGCTGCAGGAGTGGTGGTTTTGGCTTCCAAGGGACTGAAGCTCAAAACATCGGTATGAGTGGAAGGAGAATCTGACTAACTACAGCCTCAGAAGTGACCTTGCAGGGAGCAAAATGCTCTTGGCTGCTCTATTGGGTTGTGTGCACAGGTAAGTGACATCACTGCTCCTCCAACTCCTCCAATACTGTAGACAAGCAAGAATATGCATGAGGCTACTTTTCCAGGACACTTACCTGGCCTGGCATTCCCAAAAGACATCAGTGGGATTTCCAGGGTCTGAGAAGCAAGAGTCCTGGGCACCAGCCCAAGCCCTGTTCAGAGCAAGTCATCTCACTTTCTGCAGACCTGCGTTGCTCACCTGTGAATTGTAGAGAGTAGACTTACTGAGCTCCAGGGTCCCTTCTGGATAGAATACACTATATTCCTTTGTAATAGCAGCTGGAGGAAGAAAATAAAAGTCTGCAAAGCCAGAGTAAAGTAATAATAATTTTAAAACAAGCTATATACCTGCTGACTTTTTAATATCTCATTTCTGGACTGGAAAAAAACATATTATGCAAAATAAAATGATCTTGAAAACTCACATAACATCCCCGTGTGCGTTTCATTTAGCAGCTGTGATATACTTCATGTCATTAGGCTTTGTGTAATAGGGGCTCTGAAGCCCAATCACTGATGATACTCTATTTAGACCACTCAGCATAGGGAGCATCTATTTCCTGCACATCACTGGCTGGTTTTATTGCTTAGAACATTTGCATGAAGTCAAACAATTATCCCCAGAAGGTGGATCATTTGCTCCTGCTTTTCCTCACCCAAAACTGCCATCTTTGAGCCTCTTTCTTAGAATCATCTTCCTGACTCACAACTGAAACCATCCACTGGCCACTGGCCAACACACTCCAGAAACTCGGGCAGACCCCAAAGCCTGCCAGTACCCAGGGCCCCTTCTTCTGGAAACTCACCTAAGGAATTTAGCAGCTTAGAAAGTTGGTTCTCAGACCGTAGGATGCATGGTAATTACCTGGAGGACGTGTTAGACACAATTGCTGGTGGGCCCTCAGTATTCACAGTCCTGACAAATTCCCAGAGATGTTGATGCTAGTAAGTTCCAGAACCATGCTTTGAGAGCCACTCCTTTTGAGAGTACAGAAGTCCCCCCTTATCTTCTTGAGCAGATATATTCCAAGACCCCTGGTGGATGCCTGAAACTACAGAGAGCATTATATGTATTGTTTTCCCTGTATAAATTTAGTTTATAAATTAGGCACGGTAAGAGATTAACAACAATCCTATCTAATAAAATAGTAATATGTAAATTAGGCATCACTCCATGACAAA
>PVJC01039608.1:0-16172 GCA_004026665.1 Murina feae | reverse complement strand
ACCCATCCCTGTGGTGTGGAGCAGACAGGCCCCATAGAAAGCAGAGAACCAGGTGGAATGGGCCCAAGAAGTCAACAGCATATCCCCTGAGGGCTCCCAAATTGTAGAGGGTTCAGATTGGGCTGAGGGACCTTCTCACCTGCCCTCTTCCTCGCCCTCCTCACCCCCATGCATGAATTTCATGCACTGGGCCTCTAGTGTCTAGATAAATATGTCAGTAGAAATATCTGTAGATATTTAAGAATAATATGAATTATTTAATACTGCAAAATGTCCCTAAGCCACCATGTGTGACCATTGCCAATACTGCACTAACTTGAAACAGGAATTGAACTCAACTGGAACATGGAAGAGAAGTAAAAAAATGGATTCTTGCACTCCTGGGAAACAATACTTCATAGAATAAGTCTATTGCATTCATGCTGACAGGAAAGATTTGACAAGTTAATTAATTTGTCTTTTCTCTTACCTAAGCACTTCAGCTACTTAAACCCCTGCTCTCAAAAGCAGTGTCTGCCTCTGAAGCTGAAAGGGGCACAACCCACAGATTTTTCTCAGCATTGGACAAAGTTGTCTTTTGTTTTGAGGACACAGGGAAGGTCACATAGAAAAGTGTTTCATGGGGCCCAGCTGGTGTGGCTCAGTGGTTGAGCATCACATACCTATGAACCAGGAGGTCACGGTTTGATTCCCTTTCAGGGCACATGCCTGAGTTGTAGGCTTGGTCCCCAGTAGGGTGTGTGCAGGAGGCAGCTGATCAGTGATTCTCTCTCATCATTGATGTTTCTATCTCCCTCTTCCTCTCCTTTCCTCTCTGAATGTGTGTGTGTTTCCTGGGCCTGACAGGTTTAGTCAGATAAACTGATGTTCAGAGGCTTGGGTTTCCTATCAGCAATGAGCACTGAATCCCAAATGAAAAGGTGCCCCTGAGTTCCTTAATAACTGTGTGTGTGTATGTGTGTGATTATAGGGTTTTCTAAAGTGTAGGCACTATAACAAGGCCATCTTTTGCATGGCTCTAATCACAGCGAAGCATGTGATGGCACATTTACACAGAAAGAGTTTAATAAAGGTTGCTTCCACACCAATTAATAACACTGCCTCAAAGATGCTAAAACTTTCCCCTACGCACTTCCCTACTTTAGCCAGGCTATAGCTCAAATCTCCCTCCATCTCTTTGTGGTATGTTTGGGGGAGTAATAATCATCTCTGGAATTTTGTGTCTATGTCCAAGGCCGGTTATGCTGGTTCACATTGCCAGTCTGCTTGTTAAAGTATTGAAGTACCCCCGTGCTATTAAACAATGGTTTCCCTGAACTCCATGTGTGCCTCCCGCCTTCCTCCCTTCCCTGGGACCTTCTTCACAAAGTCTCTACACCGAATCTCTCCAAGACTCTGCTTCAGTATGCTTCTCCATACTTGTAATATCAGCCTTGCACGTGGCATGTAGCAAGAGGAAAATACAGGAAACACTGGATTAACACATTTGCACTTGTTTCCAAAAAATATATTTAGCAGAGCATTATTGGCAGGGTATTGGTAGGGTACTTCTGCATGGCACCAACTTATCTGACTGATAGGAGGAGAAGAGATGCCCTTTCTTTGTGAGGCTGGCTATTAAAATCTGATTCAGGTCAGCTAGAAGGAGAGCTATTTCCACACTGACAGATGTTCAGTGGCTTTTGTCAAGTGAGTTGGTGGCCTTTATCCACTTCCAAGTGGCCAGATGTCCATATCACTAAAATCTCCACTCTAAGCTGACATGTGATCTGATTAAGGTACTTCTTAGGCTTTTTGGCTCAGAGTTTATAACTGAACTGGAGTGGATATTGAGACAGATATATAAAGAAGAACTATAGCAAATTCTGATTCTAAGACCATCCTAAATGCCAGAAGTGCCCAAACCTAGAATTTAACCTTCATGAAATGTTATTTTAGCACCTTGCAAAAAGTCAGCAAGAAAAAATTGGCTATTAAAAGTAATTGTGTTATTTCAGTGTTGTATATATTTTGTACTGAATGTTTAGCAAAGGTTCGTGAGAGTGAAAGAAAGGAGGAAGAAGCTAAGGTAACAGGACATTTTCCAAATTGAAATCACTTATTTTGATTTCAAAATCCAAGTCAGTTTAGTCTCTTCCAACCCCAGATTGAAGGTTTCTTCAGAGCTTGGCCCAGCACCACTATTATGAAATGGATTCAAGTTTTTTATATGTATTTTTATAATGTCCATGTTCAGGGGCAGATCCAGGTATTGTGGGTCTATAAGCTTATGCAATTTTGGAAGTCTCTCTTTAAGAATAATAATACAAAATCACAAATTCAAAATTGCTAGGGTCCCCACCAGGACCTAAAAAAGGAGGCCCTGCAAGGGAAGGGCCCTGAGTAAGCTGCATTAGCATCATAGAAACCTACCTCTTCTTTACAGCTTGCCCATGTAGTTGACACCAACAGACTCTGTGCAGCTGTGACCTTCTATTGCACATTTTGTTCTAGGTTCTTTGCTGTGCTATTGTGCCTACCTTAAGAGAAATGCAAGTTGGACAAAATCTATGAGGTTTACATAACAGGAAAAAATGGATTTTCTGTCATTTAAAAGGGATTTGATTAAAGGGCCACTCCCATAGAAAGTCTTGATGAAATGTGTGCTGTGTGGACATATGATAAAGGGGTAGAATTTGTGCTGATTTCTTCAAGCTTAAAAAATGGGGACAACTGGTATTCATATCTGAAAAGCTCTTTCAAACCAACTATACTGTATAAACCCCTGTGCATTTTGGTACTTATGGGAGGGAGAGCAGGCTGATTTTTTTTTTTTTTTTTTGTAGTTAATATCTCACCTCCCTTATTGTGTCTTGCAAGGCAAAAGATGGGACAGGGATTGACACTACACTGCCATTCTCCCACAGAGATTTTTGTGAGATGATGTTTCTGAAAATTTATTTCTACTTGGTCTAAAAAGATAAATTATAGCCCTAACTGGTTTGGCTCAGTGGATAGAGTGTCGGCCTGTGGACTGAAAGGTCCCAGGTTCGATTCCAGCCAAGGGCATGTACCTTGGTTGCAGGCACATCCCCAGTAGAGGGTGTGCAGGAGGCAGCTGATCAATGTTTCTCTCTCATCCATGTTTCTAACTCTCTCTCTCTCCCTTCCTCTCTGTAAAAAGTCAATAAAATATATTTTTTAAAAAATAAAAAGATAAATTATAGAAACATCATTACAGCCTTCCCTCTCCCTAAGTTTTCAGGAGGTGATGGCTTTAGTGTGAAGTGACCCACGTTCGTGTTGTTCAGGGTTTGGGCTCTTGGAAGAGGGGGCACATGCAAGGGAAAGATGAGACGAGAAATAATAATTTGGAAATTGGGGGACCAGGCGAGAGCCCGTCCCAAGAGGAAGGACTCTGCTTGTGCTCAGGCCTTGCCATCCTTTTATTCAATTTGGGATCCACCCATAGCCCTTAGGCAGGCAAGTTCCATTAACAGGCAGACTTTCTTATCAGTAAGGATTTACATGACTATCTGGCGGGTAAGTTGCTTCAGCTCCCAGTGTCTCGACTAAACAGTGGGTGCATAGCCCTGACCTTTGCCAGGGCTCAAGGGTCACCAGCATCCCGGGCTCCTTGTCCACACCTCTCTGCGAGAGGGGACAATAGACGGCTTCCCACAGCTGAGAGTCCATGTCCTGAGTAGGGCAGTCTATAGAAGGTGGTGCATGAGATTTTCTGGGACAGTAAGGAGGGATGAGACCAAAGGGTCAGGCCCCTTCGTAGTCTGCTCTGCTCCTGGTTAGGCTCATGTGCTAGAGGAGACAACAGGCATCTGGATCCTGGCTGTAAAGGCGAGGTCATTTAATATTTTTAATGAGTCATTTTGAAATATTTGTAGTTTTTCAAGTACCCCAAGATTTTGTTTAACTTATTTTGTATTGTTATCTTCTAACTTTGTTACGGTAACAGTTCTTTAAAATATGTTAAAACATATGACCTAGCACATCATCTGTTTTTGGAAATGTTTCATAATTTGCTTGAGAAGAATGACTATTCTCCAACTATTTGCAGAAGAATTCTACATATGCTCATTAAATGAAAGCATTAATTGTGTTCAAATCTAAGCCTTCACTGACTTTCTGTCTGCCAAACCTACCAAAATCTGATAAAAAGAGGATAAACAACTCAATTTTTAAATAAGCAAATGATCTGAATAGGCATTACATAGACTAGAAAATATCTACAACCAATGTGCATCCAAGAAGATGCTTAACCTCACTAGTAATTACAGAAACATAAATTAAGGTATCAAATAAATTTCATTTTTCATTCACTTAATCTGCAAAAATCAAAAAGTCTGACACTATCAAGTGTTGAAAGGATATGGAACAAGGGGGGTTCTTATTCAGGGGGGATCTAAAAAGGCACAATCACTTAGAACATAGTGTGGCATTATTTTGTAAAGGAGGAACATTTATATACTCCATGGCTGTTCCGTTCTATTCCTAGGGATAGAGACCAGAGAACTCCTGTCTATGCATCAGAAGACATGGGTGAGAAAGTTCATTGCAGTGCTATTGTAATAGCAAAAAAACACAAAACAAAACAAAACAAAAAGACTCAAATGTCCAAAAACACAAAAATAAAAAACAATGAAATGCTATACAGCAGTAACAATGAGTGAACTATAGAGGTAGCCCAGGTTTGCCAAGTCACCAGGCGCACTGCGGCCTTCAGGCACCCCGCGGCCCTCAGGCACCCAGCACACGCCAGGCTGGCCGCCATGATCCCCAAGAGGAAGGTCAGCTCTGCGGAGGAGGAAGCCAAAGAGCAGCCCAAGAGGAGGTCAGCCAGGTTGTCAGCCAAACCTGCTCCTGCAACAGTGGAAATGAAACCCCAAAAGGCAGCAGGAAAGGATAAATCTGCAGACAAAAAAGTGCAAATGAAAGGGGAAAGGGGAGCAAAGGGAAAGCAGGCTAAAGTGCCTGGCCAGGAACCTAAAGAAGATCTACCTGCGGAAAACGGACAAAGTAAAAAGGAGGAGAGCCAACCTCAGATGAAGCAGGAGAAAAAGAAGCCCAGTCTGATTAATGTCAGATACCAAGTCTTATCAGTGGTCCCTGTCTCTCTTCTGTACAACCCAGAGTGTTACAGTAATTATTGAAGAGTGTGTTAGTTAGGTGTATGAAATGTATTAGATAGAGTTTCGTTTGTAGTGAAATTACTTTTTGAGTTTTAGGATGTGTGAACTACTTTATTAACAGAAATGTTAAAGTAAAAAGGGCTACACCCTGTTACACCCTGCTGTACCCCGTTATGCCCCACATGTGTACGATAGATAGAAGGACAGAAGCCACATCAGGCATCCCCGATAAGACACTGAAGAAACCTGCTGAATTGCGCTTAAAAGAAGAGTCTTTGAGCAGGTGCCTCAGAGCAGTCAACCGCTCCTCCACGGTGGACTCTCTCATCTCCCTTCCTGAGATGCCAGAGACCGAGACTCTGTCCGAGTGAAGCCCGAGCCGAGCCGGTGGCCGGGAGTGCTGAGACTGAACCTCCAGACCGTGGTGCACCTCAACTCATCTCGTGGACCAACCTGCTGTGCTGCTGTGTGTCTTGTGGTGAGGATCGCCGGGTGGCCTGCCTGTGCCCTCGAAGCCGCTAGGACTTAGGTAAATAAACCCTGTGTGATTCAAGCATCTCATTAACTGCTTTGTGTGTATTGTATCTTTGCTTTGGTCCAATATAAAACCTCTGCTCTTCGCAAAAAGAACCTGGGACAGTAACCTCGGACTCCATAAGAGGAGTAGCCTGGCCTGTCCATTAATACCCGTGCGTTGTCAACCAGTTTGGGGATCTGGGACACAGAGGAATACTTATATCAACTATTTTGTAAATGCAAGTTTTTCAGTAGCTCTAGAACCATTTTTTAAGAAGGAAGGAATTCCACCTCATCCCATTTTTTAAGTATAAATGCCTTTTTTCAATAAGGTGAAATCATTTCCTGGTTGTTTATTTTTTGGTACAACCAGAAAATAATGGGATATTGAATATGGGAGACTTTGATTGTCTTGGGTGTCAGCTTAACATTCCATAGGGGGGTAGTTTTTATATCCTATAATACAAAGTATACTAAATGGCAATTTGGAATCAGTCATGAGTTTCTATGTCTTGAACATTTTAAATTTCTTTTATTTACATGTTTTTGGTAGAATTGTTTCCTAAAGAAAACCACTCCTTGATCTTGGCTCTTCCTATCAGAATTTTGTGCAGCTGTAACATCTTTGGTGTGTATTTCAGTTTTCCTAAGAACTTTGTCAATGTTCTATGAAAGACTGAAAATTTGATTATGCAGTATATATGATATTAAATTGTGAATTAGTGGGACTTTGATGTAATAGCATATCAACATTTTAAGATATTGGTATTTGATACTCTATTAAGAAAAGTTAGCCTCTAACTTTTAAGCTGGAAAGTCACTGGAATAACTGTTTAGAAAAGAATCACAACTACATGACTTTACATTTTTGGTTCGTATGTTAAGAATTACGTACAAATTGAAATGTCTGTGTACTGACCCTCAAAAAAAAATCTCAATTATGAAAGGAAAAATAATACGTGAGCTATAGCTACCTGTAACAACATGAAAGGATCTTAGAAACGCAATGTTATGTAAAGAAAAAAAAAGGAAAAAAAACAGGTTCTAGAAGTTACCTACAGCATATAATGCTTGTAATACAAAACAACTGAAGTAAGCTATTCAGACATATTCACATATATAATAAAACATTTATCATATTGCACACATGTAATATAAACACACACTTTAGAATAGTGATTGTCGTATGGGGTCAATAGGACAAAATAGGGGAAGAGCACAGAGGTAGATGTATGCTATTGTCAGTGTTTTAGTTTGGGGGTTGAATGGTGATTTTAGAGCTGTACACCTAATCTAATAAAATAGTAATATGCAAATTGACCATCACTCCAAGACACCTAAGCCATGCCCACCAGCCAAGCCATGCCCCCAGACAATCAGAGTGGCTGTATGCAAATTAACCCAGCCAAGATGGAGGCCGACAGCCATGGAGCTGGAACAAGCAGGAGGCTTCCATTGCACCAGGAGTAAACTGTCTGCCTAGGCCAGCTGGGCCTCTGTTCGAGGCAACATAGTTTCAATTATAGAAGCCATGCAGCTGAAGCAAACAGGAGACTTTGTTCCCTGCCTAGGCCTCTGCCCAAAGTAATAACAAAGTTTCAATTATAGAAGATAAATAAATCCCAGAAACCTGATTCCAGCCAGCCTCGCTGGGACGATGGGTCAATGGGAGCTGTGGGCAGCCTACAAACGGCCCTCAGAACCCTCACCCAGGCTGGCCAGGCACCCTAGTAGGTACCCAAACCCTGAACGGGCTGTGGACAGCCTGAAAATGGCCCTCAGCCCCTCACCCAGGCTGGCCAGGCATGCCAGCAGGTGGACATCCCCCGAGGGGTTTCAGACTGTGAGAGAGCACAGGCTGGGCTGAGGGACCCCCCCAAGTGCACAAATTTTTGTGCACTGGGCCCCTAGTTACATAATAAGAGTAAATAAAAAGAGGACAGGGCCACACACAATGGACAATGATGAATGTGTGTTATAAACCAATAGAACAGAATAGTTCTGCTCCCTTGAGCTCCCATCCTATATAATAAAAAGGTAATATGCAAAAGGGTAATATGAATGGCAGAACAACCAGTCATTATGATGCACACTGACCACCAGGGGGCAGACACTAATGCAGGAGCTGCCTTCTGGTGGTTAGTGTGCTCCCACAGGGGAAGTGCTGCTCAGCCACAAGCCAGGCTGAGGACTGGTGAGTGCAAAAGTAGTGGCAGGAGAGGCTCTAAGGATGTCCTACAGTGGGGAGCGGGCCTAAGCCATCAGTTGGCCATCCCCCGAGGGATCCTAGACTGCTAAAGGGCACAGGCCAAGATGAAGGGACCCCCTTCCCCCCCAAGTGCACAAATGTCATGCATCGGGCCTTTAGTTTAAATATAAATGAATATGTGATAGAAGAAGACCAGAGGAATGCCCAGATATAATAAAAGGGTTGGAGAAGCATAAGCTTTAGCTGTCTGTAAAGTACTACTTGGCTGGGACTGCAGACATTTGAGGCTCTCAGAATTACTGGCAGACTACAACCCAAAGTGAAAGCCTAAGGTTAGGTTGATGGTAAGCAGGTCTGATGCTTGGTCTCACAAAGTAACAGGATGCCTCAGCTCCTCCCAGATTCAAGAGCTAGGTGGTGTGAAGATGCTGTCTGGAGGAGGAACACTTCCACATCCCCAGTCCAATCCCAGTCTTTACCAATTTTCAGTTAATTGACAGGGGCTGAGGCCTTGGGAGAGGAATGTAGCCTGTCTTTAATAAACTATCAGGGAAGAGCTTAGGAAATAAATTGCTCAGCCACACTCTTCTCTCCCTTCCCAGTGCCTTCCATTAGCTTCACAAAGCAAACAGTGTCCCAGCTCCCTCTGGAAGCCAGAAGACAAAGGATCAACTGAGATCGTCCATATAGCTCAGCCCTCCCATGGGTCAGAGCAGAATGAACAAGGGTAGAAGTAGATCTGGAGAGACAAGCAGAAGGTATCCAACAAGGAGATATGAGCAAAAGTGCTGAGTGAGGTTTCTGAAAAAGCTTTTGAATTATCTTTATTGTTCAAAGTATTTCAGATATCCCCTTCCCCACCCCCCTTTGACACCCCACTCTGTCCCCACCCCTCACCCCAGGAGACTGACTATTTTAGCTATGTTTTCTCTTCTTCCTTCCTGGAAGCAGACAATCCTAGAAGCATAGCCATCATATTTTTACTCCAGTAGATACAAAATAGATGCTAAGAATGGTGACTCAGGAAGATAGAGCCAAGTCCTATAGCAGCTCTCAACCACCCAGCCTCAGTCATCCTATACAATAAAAGGGGTAATATGCAAATTGACCAAACAGTGGAGTGACCAGAATGCCTGCAGCCCCGCACCTCAGCCAGCCTCCCCCCCCCACCGGATGGCTCCCATCAGGGTGGTCTGGCTGGACCCCTCTAGTGCATGAATTTGTGCACCAGGCCTCTAGTTTGTTACTTAATAAAAAATTTTTTTAAACCCAACCTTTCAGTTGTTTAATGTCAGGCTTCTGTTACATGCAGCCAAATGCAATCCCTACTAATTCAGACACCTTGCCAAAGTCTCCAATCAGATATACCAAATTATTAAGTAATTTTCTGTTCTTTTCCATTTGGAATAATTCGAGTTAATGTTTGATACTTCATGAAAGAGAGATTCATTCATCTTCATTTTTAAAAATTAAAATTAACATAATTTAATTGACAGTAGAAATAAGCTGAAAGTCAATAATTTTTCTTTTATCTGCATGTTAATTGACAGACAACCCAAAGTTTTTATTCATTTTTCTGGCTCATTTAATATAGCTCAGTTTGGGAGTAAATAAGGTGTCAAATTCATAAAATTTGCGTAGCATTTCTACTTAAAACATCTGTAAAAAAATACTGATTTCTAATGTACCAACTGTTTGAAGACTTTTTACCTGAAAATAATTAAGAAACTATGGCAAGAGATATAATAATATCACAATAATCTTATGATTAAATCAATTATCTCCCAAAGATAGTGAAATGTAAAGCTCTCTCAAAGCTAAATGAAGAAAAAAATAGTATATAACAGATTAAATTATATCTATCTATCTATTGATATGCCTTATATGATGCATGAGATATTATTGAAGCCATCAATGCATCTTAAATGTTTGAATGTC
This sequence comes from Murina feae, assembly GCA_004026665.1. NCBI lineage: Eukaryota > Metazoa > Chordata > Mammalia > Chiroptera > Vespertilionidae > Murina > Murina feae. Next base: position 6,383 of record PVJC01039608.1, on the reverse strand, counting down.
CATTAAAGTTTTGACAACACTGGAGAAATTTGCCAATAAAAGAAATTCAACTTTGGACTGAATTTTATGGTAAAGAAAATAACTACATTCTTATTTAACTACTTTATAAAATCTGCCTCTTATGAATTGGGGCAAAACTGTATATAGATAAACTTGTAAACTGTGACCAGTGTTCTTAGAAGCTTGTGAAAGATTTTATATCCCTTTACAGATCAGGTAGATTCCTCAGTCTCACAGTCACTGGGGGTCTGATTAACTGCATTATCAAACTGGAATTGTGGGGTGTTGATGCTCAGAAAAACGAGGTATCAGTGGGGTTGGTGACAGAACTTAGAGTGGTGGGTCATGGCAGGACCTGTGCCAGGGCATTTAAAGGAGATGCAGACAGATGTAATGACTGCACACCAAGCTCCCTGGGGCTTAGAAATTAATGAAACTAAGTTGACTCAACACACTGTGGTTAATAACATGAAACGTTCCTTGGAATTCTTTCTGCATTATTTTGTGCAGCTCTTGTTATGCAGATCAGATTTCATTTCATAAAACATCTCCGGAGAATTTTTAGTAAACAATGTAGTTTTGGTTGCTGCCTCAATGTAGCCGAGTGTGGAATAGGCTTATTACCTTTGTTTGGTCACCAACCTTTTTCTTAGAAATAGTGTTGGGTTAATCTTGTGTAGTAGAGGCTGGCTACCTTACTCTTTTCCTCCTGGGCACCCAGCCAAACTGTATTTCCCAACCCCCCTTGGAATTAGGTGCAGCCATCTGATAAGTTTTGCCCAACAGACTGTGGGCAGAGTGATGTACACCACCGTTAGGCCAGGCTCGCAGCAATCCTCCCTTCTATTTTCCTTAATGTCAGCTAAACACAGAGGATCCTCATCAGGCCTTACAAATGGCAAAGTCACTAATTGCAAGGAGCCCGAGTCCCTGAAAGACTGTTTGGAGCAAAGTCTTGCTATCAACCTTACTGGCAAAACATGTAAATAGGAAAAATAAACAACAACAAAATGCATTTAGTGTTATAGATACCACTAAGATTTTAGAACTATTTGTTATAGCAATTAACCCACCCTGACTAATAAATCTTTAGATGTGTATGTAAAAAGAATACTATTATAATTATCTTTTCAATACATGCATACAAATAAAAATAAGTGCATATGAAACTTTCTGATCATTTTAGTAAAAGTCCAGAAAATAGTCCCTATTGACCTTAACAGACTTTGCCATATGGTTCTACAGTATTGATAAATATCAGATTTCATTTTTGGTGAATGTCACAAAACTGAGAGTTTTCATTTGTTTCCTTCACCTAAAATCTATTTTAAAAACCAGTCAATTTTTACATATTATATGATACTGAAGAAAAGGTGATTATTTTATAAAAGGCCAGAAAACATAGATTAGTTGTGTAGTACCATGTGTGGAAGGCAGACTTTGTAAGTGTGAACAGCTGAGGAGACTCCATCCTCTGGGTCCATATTATTCCTATTTTAAGAATCAGTTAATGCACTGACTGGTTTGGCACAGTGGATAGAGTGTCGGCCTGCGGACTGAGGGGTCCCGGATTCAATTCCAATCAGGAGGCAGCTGATCAATGTTTCTGGCTCTCTGTCTCTCTCCCTTCCTCTCTGTAAAAATCAATAAAATATATTTTTTAAAAAAGAATCACAGTTAATATACCATGTTTAGCTGAGATTTTTAAAAAAAGAAAAAAAGTCAATTTTTAGAAAGTTATTAATTTTAAGCATTACCCAAATGATAGTAACAGTATGTCAAAATACAAGACCTGTCACATCTCCTGAACAAAGCAGAAAATAATTGCATATGTAGTTTTTAATCATTTCAAAAAAAATTTAAATCCAGTTTATCTTTTGGTACAATAAGAATGAATTCTTGTACCACTGGCACATGGTCACAGGAAATACCTTTGTGGTTGTTAAACACTAATTACTGCATTTATTGCCACGGTATCCTATTTTTATATGTGCTCACTATATATTCAGGTAAACTCTAGCTTGCACAATCTTATTCTCTCAAAGTCTTTATTCATCCCAATTCTTTGTTATGCTATTTGCCCAAGTTAAGAATGTTTGCCTCATAAGCCTCGTGAGCCTCCAGTTATTTTTTCTCTTAGATGCTTTCTATCGACTATTCAGAGATTAGTTTTCCCTACACAGAGTCATTGAACTCAGTCATCTCAAAATAGCTAAAACAAAGCAGTATAGATCAGCTCCAGGTTCAATGGTCACACTGTAGGAACACAATTCATTTGTTAATTAAATGCATACTATCTACACCACTGCCTCCTGCTAGCTTCAAGTTTCTGTTTGTGGGAGCTCTCGGTTTGCCTAAGGAGTGGAAATACAACAGACACCTCCCTCTGCTGTTGCTACATTGTCTTCCACGGAAGCTTTTCTCCCGCTTCTGTTTTTTAAATGTCAATTTGTACATTAGCCTAGTAGAATTTTTATGTCAACTCTGCCATATACCCCCGCTCCCAAAAAAAAAGTAGAGACATCATATCAATAAGTTGATAGTAGCAATAAGATTTTTAGGAACAACCAATTGCCATGTTTTACCCAGAAACCCCAAAGATCAGCCTAATCTAGATCTAAACTTATCAGTTTATACATATAAATAAAAATAACTGGTTATTCTAGCGAAAATCCAGAAAATGCCTGTTCCCTGTTGGCCTTAATAGACTTTGACATATAGTTCTACCATCTTGATGAGTATCAAACTTCATGTTTGGTGAATATATGTCACAAAACTAAGGAACAGATTGTCCTCAGAATGTGGCTTGAGTTTGCCCCAAAACTGGTTGGGCTTTCTCTGATGCATGCCCAGCATCTGGTACAGTGCCTAGAACATAGAAGTTTCTAAAAAATGTTTTTATTGAAAGGGAGAAATGTCAAGAGCTGAGGCTGGAGAACTTCATATGCCATATTAAAGAATGTGAACTTTATTCTACAGGGGCCAGTGATTTTATGAAGGGGAGGTATATGAATAAATTTTCATTTTAATTTATTTTTTATAATATTTTTTTATTGATTTCAGAGAGGAAGGGCGAGGGAAAGAGAGAGAAATATCAATGATGAGAGAGAATCTTTGATCAGTTGCCTCCTGCAAGCCCCCTACTAGAGATTGAGCGTGAAACCTTAGGCATGTGCCCTGACTGAAAATCAAACGGTGACCTCCTGGTCATAGGTTGACTCTCCACCTCTGAGCAATTCTGGGCCGGGTAATTTTCATTTTTAGAAAGCTCCCTCTAGAGCAATAAACTTCACATTGGACTCTCAGCTACGCAAAGGAAGGGAACTCTGCCTGCCTTGTTCATCACTGGTATCCTCAGTACAAAGCACAGTGCCTGGAACATATAATCGACCCAAGAGTTATCTGCCGAATGAATGAATGAAGTTCATGAAGCTAGTCTCTGAATCTTCCAGAACAGGAGATTTCAAGGTTTCCTGGGGAATTCTGACCCCCAATGTATTAGCTCTGTGATTTGATTTCTGAACTAGTAGCTGGTGGTTGATCCATTTGAACCTCTAAGAAAGTCACCAGAGCAGCGTGAGATATCACTCTGATCTTGAGAAATCTCTTTGGACCCAACTAGACATAGCTCCTGGGCCTAAACTGGAACTGATTCATTCTCCAAGACATAGAAAAGGATAAGCCATACTCCTTAAGAACATTTTTTTTCAAGGAACATGTATAGGACACCTGGAGGTCTTTGTCAGTTCATTTTCAAAGTAATAGCACGCCAAAGGAAGGGTACAAACCATAGGACCAGCAGTTAATTTTATGGTTGATAAACATGTTTCAACTTGAGCTCTCAGATAATGTGTTTCTATGGGTCAACTGGGTAGCCTCTGGCGTGCTGACCTTTGAAACGTGGACATCACAACCTGACATTTGAGGCTATGCAGTGCCTCTGGTGTCCACACAGTTGGATACATCTTACTTTTCACAAAGCCTCCTCCCTTGCAAATCCTAACTGTTCCCAAATATAAGTGAGAAAATTAAACATTACCTTGATGAGAAAACAGCACTCTCTCCTTGACACTTCCTCACATCCTCACCGATGTGCTAGTTATAGTTTTCAGTAGCTGTTTTTACATTTTTAATTATTTTGTAGAGTTAAAATATGTAATAATGGATAACTGTGCAATACATTAAATACTTATGGGTATGTTGTGCCTTCTGTTATAATATAAAATCCATCTATTCTGGTTGATGGGTTTTAACCTCACACAGAATACTTTAAACTCCATTTGGACTTGTGCCTACAATCACCTTAGCAAAGTCTCTTAAGTAACTGCGCACAGCCTAATTAGTATGCATTATCAATTAACAAACTTAATAGCCGGCAGATTGATTAGATCCTCTGTTGCAGGGGCAGAGCTGAAGCGAAACAGAATGAAAAATCATTGCACGCATACACTGCAGCTTTGTTATTTTCTCAGATCCCCTCCTCCTCCTTCACATTCCTTTAATTAATGCATGCATATGGTTCTGCATATCTGGTAAACCCAAGCCTTTTCTAACTCATAAAGCTCAATCTTAAACAGAGGGAGTCCATGCCTCCCTTTTATTTGGGGGGGGGTCTGTATATATCATTTTCACCCCTCTTCTTGCCCTTTGTATAGCACTGAATTTTAACGGGCTGCTTCTCCCAGCCTGATTATCCTCCCGGTGGTGGGAATAGAAGAGGAATACAAAGATGAGTGGGAAGCATGTGCTTTTTAAAACAGAGGACCACTCAGGAGTCACATCGGAGGGGTTTTGACAACCGTAAAGTGCTTCCGGCAATTATTTCCAAGAAGAATAGTACAAATGGACTGTCCTGTTACATCTTGTCTGTTTTTGATGGACTGGAAACAATATGAATAAATGAAGGAAAATCCACATTTCCTGAAAGCAGGGACCAAGCAGAAAGGAGTTGCCAACTGCACTGTTCATAAAACGCTGGCATTATAAGAATTTTACACCTTCCATAAACATTCAACACAAAACGCTAAAAAGGCTTCTGAAGACATTTCCAACACCATAAATTGTCGCCCTGCAGTGATGGTTTGGGTTTTATTTTTCTATTTTAAACAAAGTAATGGTTCATGCCAGCCTTTTATGTATTAGCGGTTCTCAGGTAGCATATCATTTTGCTTCTATGTGGGAAGAGTTATAATCAGGTTATGGAGGAGGTCCAGAGAAGTTTTCATTTCTAGTCTGAAGGACACCCCTGTATATTTGTGGTTTATTGGCTGTTCCCTCCAAAGTCCTATCAGGGATAATCCTAGGAATCCCAGGTCTAGTCAACTTTTTCTTGACCATCCTCCAGAAGGAAGGCCCTGCCTACCTTTCTGACCCCTCCTCCTACCATTCCCCACTTCACTCACCACGCTCCAGCCACACTGGCCTTCTCACTCTTCCCGAACACATGAAGCTTTTCTCTGCCTGGGATGGCTGTCCCTACTCTTCGTATGGTTTGCTGTTTTCTTATCTGTAGGTCTCAGCTCAATTATCATCTCATAAGAGAGGCCTTCCGCAATCACTCATTCTAAAGTAATGCCCACTCCCCGTGTCCAACCACCAGTACTCTTCTCATCACTTTATCGTACTGATGTCATAGCTCTCCCACTGTCTTACAGCATCTTACTTATTTGCCTCTTTCTTTAATATTTTCATCTCCTATAAGAATGCAAGCTTCTCATTAGCAAGGACTTCATTGTTCATTCATAGCTGTTTGGCTTCAACACTGAACACAGTGCCTGGCACATTTTAGGAGCTTAATTAATGTTTGTTGAATGAAAATATGATTAAATAAATAAATAGAGAATGAACAAGGAGTAGGCATGAGTATGTATGTGTACGGGGAGAAGAGAAAAGGGGTCAATACTGAACCTAGAGTATACCAACATTTACAAAATAAGCCCATAAGCAAATGATATTTCTAGAGAGAGAGAAAGAAAAAGGGAGAGAGAGAAAGAGAGAGAGAGAGAGAGAGAGAGAGAGAGAGAGAGAGAGAGAGAGACAATTGGCCAATAAGCACAGGAAAAGATGTTTATCCTTAGCCACTAGGGAAATGCAAATAAAAAAATCACAATGAGATACCACTTTTATCCACTAGGATGGCTAGAATGAAGAAGACAGATAATAACAAGTGTTAGCAAGGATGTGGAGAAAGTGGAGCCCCCACACATGGGTGGTGGGAATGTAAAATGGTGCACCCTCTGTGGAAAACAATCTGAAGTTTTTCATAGAGTTACCACATGACCCAGTAATTCTATTCTGAGATACATAACCTAGAGAAATGGAAACACAGGTCCAAACAAAAACTTGTATGTGAATGTTCACAGCAACAGTATACACAGCTAGAG
>PVJC01039607.1:0-16184 GCA_004026665.1 Murina feae | reverse complement strand
GTTGCTCTGCCTCTGCATCTATTTTTGTTCACCAGTTTATAATGGTTATTATTATCCATAGATGAGTGAGGACATGTGGTATTTTTCTTTCATTGACTGGCTTATTTCACTTAGCATTATGTTCTCCAGCTCCATCCATACTCCTGCAAATGCTAAGAACTCCTTCCTTTTTACAGCAGCATAGTATTCCATTGTGTAGGGTACCACAGTTTTGTAATCCATTCATCTGTTGATGGGCACTTAGGCTGTTTCCATATTTTAGCTATGGTAAATTGTGCTGCTATGAACATAGGGATGCATATGTCCTTTCTGATTGGTGTTTCTGGTTTCTTAGGATATATTCCCAGAAGTGGGATTACAGGGTCAAACGGGAGATCCATGTTTAATTTTTTGAGGAAACTCCATACTGTTCTCCACAGTGGCTGCACCAGTCTGCATTCCCACCAGCAGTGCACGAGTGTTCCTTTTTCTCCGCATCCTCTCCAACACTTGTCATTTGTTGATTTGTATTAACAAAGAGAAATGTAAACCAAATTCTAATGAATTAATGATTTATTTAGGATAGTGAAATGATTTTTGTAAGGTTACAAAAATAACACATATATAATGTGTTCTTTTCATTGTTTTTTAAAAAATATATTTTATTGATTTTTCACAGAGGAAGAGAGAGGGATAGAGAGTCAGAAACATCGATGAGATAGAAACATCGATCAGCTGCCTCTTGCACACTCCCCACCAGGACGTTCCTGCAACCAAGGTACATGCCCTTCACCAGAATTGAACCTGGGATCCTTAAGTCCGCAGGCCGATGCTTTATCCACTGAGCCAAACCTGTCAGGGCTGTTCTTTTCATTGTTAATCTTCATCCAAGTATATTTTTCCTATTGAGTTTTTAAAATTAAATCTTTATTTTTGAAAGTATTCCATATGTCCCCCATTTCTTCCCATTGTCCCCAACCCCTGAACCAAGTCTTCCTCACCCTATTGCCTGTGTCCATGGGTTATTCATGTATACACACAAGTTCTCTAGTTGATCTCTTCTCACCCACCCACTGACCCCTGCCTTCCCTCTGAGATTCTGCAGTCTATTCCAGGCTTCTATGTCTCTGGATCTATTTTGTTCATCAGTTTATTTTGTTCGTTAGATTCCACATATGAGTGGGATGATGTGATACTTGTCTTTCTCTGACTGGATTATTTCACGGAGCATAATACTCTCCAGGTCCTCTGAGTTTTTAGAGAGAGTAGAAGGGAGGGAGAGAGACATAGAGAGAGAAACATCACTGAGAGTGACACATGGATTGGTTGCTTCCCACATGTGCCCATTCTGGTTGTTCTGTTCTGTCACTGGGCTTTTATATAGAGAGAGAGTAGAGGCTGTAACAGAGGTACATAGTTACATACATGACCTTGACTGGAATGGAACTGGGACATTTTCATCTTCAGGCTGAGCCAAACTGCTTGTGGCTAAAATGTGTTCTTCATAGACAAGTTATTGCATGGAAGTTTAAAGAGCAATAAGATAACACTGAAGAGGTTAATTTTATAAAATTCATAATTGTTACCATGAAGTGAATTTTTATAATATTTCATGTTAAAATTTTGTAACTGCATAGAAACTTGATTCTTTAATATGACCTTTCCTCCATCCTTTCCTTCTACTCAAACTGGCATCACCCAGCACCCTGAACTCACCTGCCTCCTTCTCCCTTGCACACCACTCCTTAAGCCCTCAAGACAGTGAGGTTCTGATCAGCATCAAATAATCTTAGGAGCAAAGACTCAGGGTCTGCTGAGCACAGAGATAGTTTCCATCAAACTAACCCTCAGTTGTGTTTCAGCTCCAGGCACAGAAAAGCAGCAAAGCCAAAGTGTTGGCTGTGATGGCTGACGTTAGGACCAGAGGCACCGATACTCTACCCCCTTCCCAGGTGCCAACTGCCCACCTATCAACCGAGACCAGGACCCTAACTAACCCTGGCTTTCTTGTCACCACGGTTAGTGATCTCCCCCTGTACAATCTATCTCCTGGAGGCCATCTGGGAGCCAGGTCTTGAGCATGAGCTGACCTGTTTCTGGGCTGGGGACACTTCCTAAAAATAAGTCCTTACTTTCTTTGCTACTCACTCCTGCTCCTATCTTATTGGGCTTTGATGAGCACAGGCAAATGGACCCTTCATTATCAACTTCATCTCCAATAACCATAGAATGTCACTTGGAAAACCAATCACTGTGCATTTAAAGTGTTGAGTTTAGAATTTTTAACTATTAAAAAAACTTCCAATAAATATCTTCAAGTTCTCTTTTACTCCACTTACAACATTATATGAATGTTTCAATATCTGTTTATTAGTCAATCTAAAACACTGGGATCAAAAGTATTTTGAAATTCAGAATATTTTATTCCAGAAAGTTAGTATATCTATATCTAATTTATTACGGACACCTCTGTGCAGGATCTTGGATAGCTCCCATAATTAAACACATTTATTTGTCTGTAGCAAACTAAAAGAGAAAATAAAGAATATAACTGGTCTCATCTCAGGTGAGATTGGATTTGGTCACTAAATAAATTATAAAAAATATATTTTCCAGAGCTTTTTGCATTTCAAAGTTGGGAGACAGTACCACGGAACAATAAAAGGTAAGTTTATCTGTATACCAAGCACAGAACAAGAGATTTTATTTTAAACTGTGTTGAATTATCATGACCTGTATGTATAGTGATTTCATGTTATGGTGCTGTGGCTGTAATTTTATGTATAAATCAAAAATATTCCAAGTACAAAACAAGTCTGAGAGTCTAAAACAATGAAATTATATTTGTTCACTTTTTGATTATATTTGTCTTAGCATGATTTCCTTTTTCACTATTTAAAAAAATATCTGCCTGAATTATTTTCTCTACCAATCTATAGCCTATTTCATGAAGAAAACATCTCTAAAGTCAAAAGCTTTATGAGGTGATTTTCACCATCATACACTGGTGACCTTTTCTTTATTCTGTGTCTTGATTCAGTAGCTATTCAATTCACTCCCTGAGTGCCAGTTTAAACATGCAAGAACCAGTTAATCAGAAGGTCACAAAGTATTTTTAATATATTACTTTATGCTATTTTTTACAGTACATAAAAAAACAATGCTAATGCTTGTATTGCATTGATACATATATGTGCATATATATGCATATATGTGTATATATACATAAATATATATATGTGTGTGTGTATATATATATATATATATATATACTGAATAGTAATTCAACTGTATGTGTCTGTATATTTTTCTGCATATAGCTTCAATGCCTAAAACTAAACTGTATTTTATAAAAGCTATTATAATAAAAGCCATATCAACAGTATATAATAAAAGCTATATAATTGATACATTCATATAATAGTATATGTAAAATAATTTTCAACATTTTAAATTATTATTATTTGAAACTCATTAAATAGATTTAAAATACACTAATGTTAATTCATATTGTCTTATGTATCTATCTTCATAATAGAAGACGTTTCTACTGTTGGTAAAAAGTGAGAATCCTGGAATACCGATGAATTTCAGTTTGCAAATGAATACACAAATGGGAAAGGTTTGGCTTTTTCTGTTTAAGCATACTGATATTACTAATAAAAATTATAAAATGGGGATGATCATAAAGAATGAAACCTATCCCATCATGTACTGTAACTAGTGTATATTTGTAGCATTTGTAATGCATATTGCACTGTCTTGGGAAAATTGTGCATGACATTCAATGAGTTGGAAAGCTCTGAGTGTTTCTGGAAAGTATAGGGCAGGGAGAGGCACTGTGGAAGAGTGGTATGAAGCTATATGCATATCTAATGTGTGTGGCACAGCAAATCACCTTTCTGAAGACTAGTTAATTACTGACAGATTCTAGTGCCAGAAAAAATAGCTTCCAATAAATAAACTGCTTCCAAGGGCCTTATTTCGTAACTAGAGCTCGATGCACGAAATTCGTGCAAGGGGCCCTTTGCTCTCAGCCTGGCTTCCACGCAGCCAAGGCCAGGCCTCCCTGCCCACTGGCCCTTCCAGAAGGTGATTCTGGAATGTCATTCCGCCATCCAGTCTAATTAGCATATTAGCTCTTTATTATATAGGGTAATCTAAATTGTATTATTAATGTTCCTTCAAGTACATCTTAGTTTATTGATGATGTAATATTTCAGATTATCCATACTGCATCCACATTACAACCAAGAAAATTAAGGTTTATCACAAAGCAGAATTATAGTTGTTTTAGAAAAACATGTGTAATTATAATCACCCTTTCGTTATCATTGTTCCAAATATCGAATATGCCTGCTTTGGATATTTAAATTACACCAATATTTCATGTGTTTATGAGGAGGTTGTTTGAATACTTATGCATTTACTCTGTACATCTATTGTTTTCCTTCAAAAGTTTTAGATTCTAATAAAACTATCATAGAATTTTCAGCTGAAATTAATAAGTAAGTGAATTCTTGTTTGTTTTTTTTTAGTCTATAAATAAGTTGAGAAAGTAATGATTATTAAAAATTATCTTCACACACTAAAATTGTGATCCTAATATGACAAGATTCTCAGGTTAGCAACTTGCCAAGACATTTATCTAGAATCTTTGAACTGTATGTAATTTGGTTTATGTAAAAATAAAATAAATGGGTAAATTAACTCCTAATTATTTTCTTTCTGCTAAAATGGCAATTACAAAATTTGGATGTGAGACATTAAAGTGAATTCTGTACTTTCACCCACCTCTTCTTAACAACTTAAATATATTCAAATAAAGAATAATCAATGGAGAAGCACTTTTGGAAATTATCTTCTTTCACAAAATCAAGAACACGGGGGGGGGGGAAATTGTCAAAATTAATCTATTCAGAAGTCAGAGATTTTACTAAAGGTATTCAATGACTCAAAATTGATTTGATTACAAAAAACCAGCTGATCTCAGAATAGTTAACTTGGTGGTAGAATAGCATGTTTTATTTCCAATCCTCCCTGTCCCTAGGTATATAGTACCTTACACAGTAGCAGCATAGTATACATTAGGGCGAAAGATGCTTAGTATATACTAGATGCTCCCCAAAAGGTTCATGTTCAGAGTATTGTTACTTTATTATCTGTCTTAAACCTCCCAGAAAGACCCTATTTGTTATTGATGGGCTTATCCTTATTGATCTGACTTAGAGTTACTTCTGACAGAAGAGACCTATCCTCAGAGCATTTATCAGAACAACCAGTGGTAAGTATTTACCACTGCAGCTGCCTAAGGAAACAGTACCAATTGGGGCGAACAAAAGAGTGGCCAAAAAGTTTAAGAAAAAAATTGAAGAATAAGGTATCTACAGGATTCTTGAAGGAGTAGTATTTAATACTATTTTTTACTACCAAAAATCCTAAAAACTTCCAGAAAAAAAAATAGGTGAAAGATAAGGTGACCAGATTTTAACTGGTAAAGCGGGACACCATTGACCGGGAGGGTTCCTTTATTATTATTATTATTATTATTATTATTATTATTATTATTTAAAATATTACAAAGAATAGTACATATGGCTCTTCTTTTTTCCCCCTTGACCTTTCCCTGTCCTCCCCTGCCCCAACCGGGGGGGTTCTTGATTAAAAGTTTGGTCTATATGGAGCAACAAAAATTTTCATAGAACGCAAAAATAGTATTGTAATGTATTTTTTTAAATTTCAACATAAGTACAATTTACAAATATAATAAATAAAAAATTATGTATAGTATTATTTTATTCTTTGGCATATTTCTCATTTGAGTGAATTTTTTTAGCAGATTGCTATCATTGTTTAAAAGGTCATGAAATTTTTAGCAAGAATTTGTTAAATTATATTTCACACATAAAATGGCTTTTAAAGTTCAACACTTAATTGTGATTTTTCTGAAGTCCACACTTTATTTACCGTAGAAAAAACGCGTTCAGTCGCAGCATTAGTTCCTGGTAAGGACAGCACATTATTATTTTAATTTTAATCCTATATTTCTTTCTAAATAATAACAATACTAACTTGTATTATTTTTCATCTGAATTTGCCGTAATGTAAGTCGTGTCACTTTCAAGGCCAGCGCTAGTCTGTTAAATTCAAGAAAATTTATGTATTTATGAAATAAATAAATAAATAAATAAATAAATAAATAAATAAATAAATAAATTACCTAAATTATCTGAATAGCTGATTTGTAATGACATCACTTGTTTAACTAGCTTACTAGCATGCAGTATGATGTGTATCGTCTGAGAGACAATTACAAAATGTTTTCGTCCTTGCCAATCCCCAAAAATGCCATTGTTCATTAAGTCCAAACAATGGTGGTCGAATTCTAACAACTGATCAACAATGCGAACTTTGATAAGCAGTTCTCGATAATCGGTTCTCAACAATTATTTGTTATTATTAAAGTTTAACATTATAAAATTAACAAAAATAATATAAAACTCATATCCTGGCTAAATAGCCACATGGCAGCATATATTCCCTTCCTGTTCTCCCACCGTTACCTAGCTTGTCGTGGATTCTTTCCAAAAATCGAGACTTTTTTAAAACGCCACGGGACACGGGGCAAATTGTTAAAAATCGGGACTGTCCCTCCAAAAGCGGGACATATGGTCACCTTAGGGAAAGATCATCATGTCATTGGAAATTGTAATGATTTACTGGACATGACACCAAAAGCTCCTCAAGCAACAAAAGTAAAAAATCGACAACCTGGAATGCATCAATCTAACGAGCTCTGAATAGCAAAGTAAAAGAAGCAGTCAGTGGGCTTAAAAAATAACATGTGATAAGAAAGAAAATATTTATAAACCTTGTATTTGATAAAATGTTATCTCTTTAATATGTAAGGAATTCCAATCCCAAAGAGACAAAACCCCCAAATTATTGGATTTAAAAAAGAAAAAAAGTTACTCAAACATAATCTATCTCCAAAGAAGAAATACAATAGCCACTAGTTACATAAAATATTACTCAACATCACTAATTACCTGGGAAAAATAAGTCAAAACCATAATGAGATATCACCTTACACATATGATCCTGCCATCCCACTTTTGAGTATATATATTTAAAATAATTAAAGTCAGAATATTAAAAAAATATATAGGTACCCTCATGTTCACTACAGAATTATTCACAATAGACAAATATGGAAACAACTCAAATGCCCATTAATGGATCAAGAAAACGTGATATGCATAAAATATTATTTATATAATAAACTTATTATATTTATAATTTATATTAGTTATAACTTACATAAATATATTAAATCATAGTATATGCTATATTCAATAATATATAATATAAATGGTATATATTATAACTTATATAATATATAATATGAATTATAAAATATTATGTTGTATTTAAAAAGAAGAAAATAATGTCATTTGAAATAACATTGGTGTTCTTGGGGGACATTAAACTATACTACTAAGTGAAATAAGCCAGACTCAGAAAGACATCTAATCCATGATCTTATTTAATATTGTATCTAAAATAGTAAAACAGTTATAGAATCAAAGAATAGAATGGTTATTGCCGAAGGCTGGGGTAAAAAATGGGTTAATGTTGATCAAAAACTACAGAGTTTCAGTTATGTAAGATACATAAATTCTTGAGTTCAAATTTATAATTTGGTGTCTACAGCTAATGGTATCATGTTGTATTCTTGAAGTTAGCTAAGAGGGTAGGGAAACTTGGAAATTGAAACCTTAAATATATAGGAAGACTACAGAAATTTGAATGTTATCTTTAATAGATTATTCAAATATACTTTAGAAATTATCACAACCATATATATATATATATATATATATATATATATATATATATATATACTCCTTTTTCTTTTCATTTTTAAAAAGTATACTTTTATTGATTTCAGAGAGGAAGGGAGAGGGAGAGTTGGAATCATCAATGATGAGAGAGAGTTATTGATTGGCTGCCACATGCATACACCCTACTGGGGATTGAGCCCACAACCCAGGCATGTACCCTGACCAGAAATCAAACCCACGATCTCCTGGTTCATAATTGATACATAACCACTAAGCCATGACAGCTGGGCTCCTTTTTCTAATATAAAACTTAGCTAGTCACCTTGGAAGCCCTATCTCAAATCCAAAATTTTAACTAATTTAAATTTGAGAACTTTTAAGTGCATCATTTGGTTTCACTTACTAGTGAATTCTAACATTATTTGTTAGATAGTGCCACTATTTCTATGAAAAAATATATTTAATTTTAAGTTAATTAAGTTGAGTTTAATTAAGCTGTTGGAGCAGTAAAAATGTAAAAAAGTTAATTTATTTAAAAGCAACAAATAAATTAAATTAACAATTGATTTTAAGGAATTTTAAGATTGTGAAAAAGAGAGAAAATACATTTAGAAAAGATAAATATATCACAGAATAAATGTTTGATGTTTTGGGATATGTAATCAAATAATGACAGTGACTCTATTTCATTTTCTCCTATAATCGGCTTTATTTGTAAATTCAGTGGACCGGTCAGTATTTCAAGGAACACACCAGAGTTTTTATCTTTGTCACAGAAAATATTTTATCTATATATCTTAGTCAAACCTTTGCTTATAAAAGGTTTTCCTAGGCTTGGCCAGGTAGCTCAGTTGGCTGAAATGTCATCTCATACACCAAAACGCTGTCAGTTGGATTCCCAGTTAGGGCCCATCCCTAGGTTGGAGGTTTGATCTCCCGTTGGGGTGAGTATGGGAGGTAAATATAGAAACATCTCTTCTCTCTCTCTCTCTCTCCTCTCTCTATCAAATCAATAAAAACATATCTTTGGGTGAGGAATAAAAATAGAACTAAGTATAGAACTCAAAATTCCCAAACTGAATTTATACATTATTTCATGATTTAATTTTTAGTGTTCCATAAAGTGAAAATAGGTTTATGTGCTATAACTACTATTAAAGTCAGTGTACTTTATATTGTTCCCATATAAATAAATTTTTTTCATCAAAATTTCTGTAAAATTTATTGTGTAAATTATTAACCAGAACAAACCTCTTTTCTTTTTACTTTGTATGTTAGTACACTCTCTATATCATTTCTGCACCATATATTGCTTTTATAGAGCCATTTTATGAAATATGAGTATTTCATAGTAGTTTTATACTATTTGTAAAAGTAATGATGTGGAAGAGGCATTTCAGTGATGCAATTTCATATCTTATTTTTAAAATTCTATAAAGATGCACATTAATAAAAATCCTTTAAGCAATCAAACAAAAGACTGGACTACATTTAAAATTCCCTTGGAATGAGCAAAGGATGTCTTTATAATCATATCAATTTTTAAAACTTTCAACTTTTTGTATAATGCAATAAGGTATTAAACAACTGTTGAGCTCAGCCAGCGTGGCTCAGTGGTTGAGCATCAACTTGTAAATCAGGAGATGATGGTTCAGTTCCTGGTTAAGGCTCATGCCCAGGTTGCAGGCTCAATCCCCTGTGGAAGGGATGCAGAAGGCAGCCAATCAATGATTCTCTTTTATCATTGATGTTTCCATCTCTCTCTGAAATTAATAAAATATATATTAAAAAACAACAAACTGTTGAGGTGACATTTCTTAACGTGCACATAAATAATGTACAAAAATTTGGGTATGAGAAATAGATACTAAAAGCAATTGTTTTACTTTGAGGACTGTATCATCATTAAAACTGTATTGCTATGCAGTTGTAAAAAAAAAGGACTCTTATACTTTGAGACAGCATGGAGGGAACTAGAGAGTATGATGCTAAGCAATATAAGCCAGTCAGAGAAAGATAAGTATCACGAGATTTCACTCATATGTGGAATCTAATGAACAAAATAAACTGATGAACAAAATAGTAGTTCCGGAGACATAGAAGCATGGAACAGACTGTTGAATCTCAAAGGGAAGGTGGGGTGGGTGGGGATGGGGAAAGATTAACCCTGGGAACTTATGCGTATATGTATAACCCATGGATACAGATAGTAATGTGGTGAAGGCCTGGGACATGTGAGTGCAGGGTGGAGGGAGTCAGTGTGGGACAAAAAGGGGAACATCTGCAATACTTTCAACAATAAAGATGCATCTTAAAAAACTGTATTGAAAAAATATTGTTTAAATGTTAGGCATACTTTTAATTATTGAAGAACAATTCCAGTGCTAATTAAGGGAGTAAAAATTTGAAATTTAGTGATACTGGTTCACTCAAGATATACATACATATCTATACGTATGTATATACCTACTAAGGCCCGGTGTATAGATTCGTGCACATTGAAAGGAAATTAATTAGAAGGTGGCCAGCCGGGCAGGACTGGGCGAGACAGGCTGGAACCGCCCTGGAGCCAACGTCCTACAGTCTCTCCCCAGCTGGCCGCACCTGGGGCTGTGCTGGGCATCTAAGGGTGTCTGCAGAGTGAGTGGAGTCCCTCTGGCAGGTGGGGGTCCCTTGGTCTGGCCTGTGGGGATCTGGTCCAAACTTGCAGTTTGATATCCCCGGAGTGGTCCCAGAGTATGAGAGAGCACTCTGCAAAGTTGCTGTCATTGGGCAGCTCCTGTGTTGAGCATCTGGCCCCTGATGGTCAATGTGCATCATACCTACTGGCTGGTTGGCAGGTGGCTTAGCCTTTTATATATATAGACTAGAGGCCTACAGCATGAAATTAATGCATGGAGTGGGGGTGGAGGGTGGTGATAGTGTCCCTCAGACCAACCTGCACCCATTCCAGTCTGGGACACCTTGAGGGACAGGTGGGATCGGGTCTAAACAGGCAGTCAGACACCCCTTTCACTATCCAGGACTGATGGCTCCCAAACTCTCACCTGACGATTGCCCCTAACCACTCCCCTGCCAGCCGGATCAATGCTTAAGTGCTCCTGTGCCGGCCTGATTGCCCCTAACTGCCCTCCCCCTGCCAGCCTGGTCCCCCCAACTTCTCTCCTCTACCAGCCTGGTCCCCCCAACTTCCTTCCCTTGCAGGCCATCTTGTGGTGGCCATCTTTGACCACATGGGGGCAGCCATCTTGTGATGGTCAATTTGCATATTACTCTTATATTAGATAGGATTTATTAGATAGTATGTCTTTCTCTCTGCATATACTGGAGAATTTATTAAATTTATTATTATTAGCAAGAATAAGCTTTTACATCTAAATCCCAAAGTAAAGACATCTCATTTATAGGAATTATTATTACTATGGTAAATTAGAACTGAAATTAAAATCAACACTCAATAAGGTGTCATCATTTATCATGAGATTAGTATTTTTGATAGTAGAATAGCAAAAATGTTTAAATGATGTCCACCAGATCCCCTAGTTGAAACAACTAAGAAAAATGAGCCCTGCCATGCGATTCTAAAACTGTACCCTTGCATGATTTTGAGTTTATCACGTAGGCGAAAGAAGCACTGAGAGAGGGCAGGAGACACTGTGGGTGAAAGGTGTGGAGCCAATCAAGCCAGGGACTGGCCTCAGGAGACCTGCCTGGCCGCTGGAGTGGGGCCCGCAGCTCCTCCAGGCCTCTCCATCACGCAGGGAGGGTCACAGCGGGCACATCAGGGCCATGACTGACTCAGCCTCCACATGCCAAGGTGTCCTCAGGCAAATGGCAGCTGCAGGCGGCCTGCTGTGGCAGCATAGGGTAACGGTGCAGCCCTGCCTTTTGGTCGGCTGACAGCCACAGAGCCTCGCCAGAGCGGGTGCCCCTGGTCAAGCAGGGCTGGCCCTACCACACACATCCACATCCACTAATGGGAGGCACAAGGGGTGCTCCCTTACCCAGGGACCGGGGAGCCTGTCCCCAGGTGAGAGGAGGAAAGCTCCCAACCCTAAGGCCGGTGCAGAGGGGCGGTGATGGAGGAGCCAGAGCTCAGCTGCATGCACTTCATCAGGGAACTAGATGCGCTGCTGGGAATGAAGGGTTCTACATCAACCAAGATTTGGCAACTCTATTTTGGGAAACGACTTTAAAGAAATATTTTTTGTGTATAAATATTTATGTAAAAAGCCATTAATTGACACTGTGCATTACATTGGAATGCTTCCTATAAATACTGAATACTCAGCCCCCAGGGAGTGGCTCAATGAGTGAATGTGGACTCATGAACCAAGAGGTCACCAGTTGGATAGCCTGTCAGGGTATTTGCTGGGGTTTTCAGCTCCATCACCAATAAGGGGCAGACAAGAGGCAGCCAATCCATGTTTCGCTCTCATCGATGTTTCTCTCTATTCCTGTCCCTTCCCCTCTCTCTAAAATCAATAAAAGCATATAAAAAAATACTGCATACTCAAATAGAATGTCTTCATTATCTTAATAATATCATACCTGTGTATTATTATTAATACAATGGAATTATATACAATAAAAATATTTACATAAAACTTTTAATGCCATCAAAACATTGAAAATATACAGTGTTAATTGGAAAAATTAGAATAAGAATATGTAATTACAGGATGCCAGAAATATGGCACATATTTATAGACATAATTATATGGTCAAATATAGTACATGTTTCTATCTAATATTAAATTATAAAAATGTTAGTAAATTTTTAATCATCTACTTGTATTTCAATGCAATGAGAACATTTTATTATTCAAATAATTCCAAAATGTACATTGAAACTTGCATAAGGAATGTTAATATTTAAGTTTATTACTTTACAAACAAAATTAGTAGTTTTTTTTCTTTTTTAGTAATATTTTAAGAAATGAAAAGTAAGGCAAAATAGGTTAAGTTAATTTAGAATGAAAGGAATCTGGAAAAATTGTTTCAATGTTTTATCCCAACAAAAATTTCAATGCCTTTATTTTATATATTCATTTAAAATATTAAATGTCATCTAAACTGCATAATTTAATGTCTTACATGAATATCTTTTTGTTTTTAAATCTTTATTGTTGAAAGTATTACATAGGTCCTCCTTTTCCCCCCATTAACCTCTTCCCCCATTATGTCTTAACTAGAGGTCCGGTGCATAAAAATTTGTGCACTCGAGGCGGGGGGGTGGGGAGTCCCTCAGCCCGGCCTGTGTCCTCTCACAGTCTGGGACTCCTCTGGGGATGTCCACCTGCTGGAATGTCTGGCCACCCTGGGTGAAGGGCTGATGGCTGTTTTCAGACTTGCCAAGCCCCCCAAGTGGGGACCCTCACCCTATGGGGGCGTGACCAGCCTGGGTGAGGGGCTGCAGGTCATTTTCAGGCTGCCCACAGCCCCTTCAGAGTTCAGGTCTCTACTGGGGTGTCTGGCTGGAAGCAGGTATCTGGGATTTATTTGACTTCTATAATTGAAACTTTGTTGCCTTGGTCCTCCCCCACCTCAAAGCCTGGGTTTCCCCTGGCAACCCAAGGTTCCAGCCTGGCGGGTATCTGGGGTTTGTTTATTTTCTATAATTAAAACTTTGTAGCCTTGAGTAGAGCTCAGGGCCCCCAGGGCTCTGGCTTCCTCCATTGCCCGGGGCAACTCCAGCTCCTTGGCTGTCGGCCGCCATCTTGGCTGGGTTAATTTGCATATTGTCACTCTGATTGGCTTGTGGGTGTGGCTTGTGGGCATGGCTTGTGGATGTAATGGTGTGAGGGTTAATTTGCATATTACTCTTTTATGAGATTAGATTTTAATACTTCACTGATGAGTAGGAAGTTTAAGGCATATATATAATTTTAATATATATTTATATGTTACATATGTATACACAGATATATATATATATAATTTTAGACATAAATAAAAAACCAGTTATTCAATGATTACATGACAGTTCCTTCTTAGATACAAATAAAACAACATTTGGATTTCTTTCTTTTCTGAATAAAAATGATAGCAAAATCAATAAAGAGAATTATAAGGTCAAGATGAACAGCCTTCCCAATTCAGGTCTTAATTTCAGGAACAATTTGCCATGACATCTGTGTAGTCTCTTCATGGAAGTTTAGCAGAACTGACAGCTAATTAATTATAACGCAGGATTAGAGACTGTACAGAAGTGCTGGCAGAGGAGAATCCATCTTTTGTGTCAACATGTTTCAATATGTTCATTGTCTTAGGCCTGAAACACATACCCTTAGTAAATCGTTGTTTATCTTTAAGCTCAAAAAGGAAATCAAACATGACTTGAACAATTACTGAGATATTCTCAGTGAAATGCAGTCTCAAAAAAAAAACATAAAAACAAATTAGAACTATGTGACTGTGTTTATGGTCTAAATTATATGCAGTGTCTAAAATTATTTTATTTTAAAAACATAAGACAGAAATACAAAACTATAAATAGACATTGCATATAAAAGATTATGAATTAAATATAATTACAAAGTAATAGATTATGGTTTAAGAATACTAAACTCAAGTTAACTATATTATCATAAATTAAATAGGAAAACTTTGCTAATAAATCATAGAGAAACTCAAGAACTCTAGCAATATATATGCAAAAAAAAACAAAAAAAGAAAAATAAACCTATATCTAGACATTATTGCCAAACTATTGAATATCAAAAATAAAGAAAAAGTTCAGAGGGAAAAAAACATCTTATATCTAAAATGTATATGGAGAAGCAAAAGACCCAGAATAGATAACACAGTATTAGGAGAAAAATAAAGGTGGAAGAGGACACTATCGGATTTCATGACTTATAAAGTATAATAACCAAGGCAGTGTGGTTTGTCAAAAGGATACATAGAGGAAAGGAATGTAATAGCCCGAAATAGACCCACACAAATATAGTCAACTGATCTTTGACAAAGGAGCAAAGGATATACAATGAAGAAAAGCTATATCCTTTCTAATAAATTGTTCTGAAACAACTGGGCGTCCATGTGCAAAAAAATGAATCTAGACACAGACCTTACATGCTTCAAAAAAATTAACAAAAAGTGCATCACGAACCTAAATGTAAAATACAAAACCAAAGAACTCCTACAATATAACATAGGAGCAAATCTAAATGGGTTTGAGTTTGGCAACTTTTTAGGTACATCAAAAAGCACAATCTATGAAAGAATGCATTGAAAATTTGGACTTTATTAAAATTAAAATCTTCTCTGAGAAATTCATTATAAAAATGAAATGAAAGTCACAGACTGACAGAAATATTTGCAAAAGACATTTCTCACTAAAGATAGCTACTCAAAAAACAAAGAATTCTTAAAAATCAATAAAAAAACAATCTGAATAACAAATGGGCCAAATATCTTTCCAGATAGCTCCCCAAAGAAGGCTTACAGTGCATTAATAAGTATATGATGAGAAGGAGCTCCATACGATCTGCCATTAGGGAATATAAACTAAAACAAGTTACCAATACTACATTTATTAGAATGGCCCAAATATGGAACACAGATAATACCAAATCTCGTGAGAATGTGGAGCAACAGAAACTTTTCTTCACCAGCGAGAGAATGCAAAGTAGCACAGCCACTTTGAAAAACAGTATCGCAGCTTCTTACAAAACTAAATATACACATAATACGATTCATCAATTGCACTCTGATACTTTTTGGGAGTTAAAAACTAAAATCCACACAAAAACCTTCACACAGGTGTGAATAGCAGCTTTATTCCTAATCATCAAAGCTTGGAAGCAACCAAGATGTCCTTTAGTAGGTGAATGGATAAACTTTGGTACATTCAGACAATGGATGTTATTCAGCGCTAAAAAGAAATGAAGCATCAAGCCAAGAAAGAACATGGAGGAATCGTAAACGCATATTACTACAGTGAAAAAAAAAAAAAAAAGCCAACCTGAAAATGCTGTATACTCTACCAGGGGTCCTCAAACTTTTTAAACAGGGCCCATTTAACTGTCCCTCAGACCTTTGGAGGGCCGGATCATAGTTTAAAAAAAAAAAAAATACGAGCAAATTCCTATGCACACTGCACATATCTTATTTTGAAGTAAAGAAAACAAGGTGGCAAAAACACCCGGCAGGCCAGATAAATGTCTTCGGCCGGCTACGTGTGGCCTGCGGGCCATAGTTTGAGGACCCCTGAGGGTAGTTCCAATTATATGACACTCTGGAAAGGGCAAAACTATGAAGACAATATGATCAATGATTTGGGGGAGTTAGGGAAAAGTGAGGGATGAACAAGTTTAAAGGGCATTGAAACTATTCTCTATAATACTATAATATTAA